>VZTZ01012412.1:1244-12610 GCA_013400955.1 Drymodes brunneopygia
TACAATTCTCTAAATTGAAGTTGGGACTTTAAAATACTCAATATTAATCATCACTATTCCATTTTTTTTTTCCCCCCAGGATTCACCAGAATCCGATGTGGAACGAGAGAAGGACAAGAAAGAGAGGGAGAGGGACAGTGAGAAGGAGAGAGCCAGACAGAGATCTGAGTCCAAGCATAAATCTCCCACGAAGAAACGGCCTGGAAAGGATTCTGTAAGCTCTGATCCCTTTGTTCTGAGCCTCAGGGAAGGGCAGGGCTTGGATCTGATGGTCCTGGAGGTCTTTGCCATTCCCAAATTGGGATTTTGGGATGTGCTCAGGGAAGGTCAGAGCTTGGATTCAGTGATCCTGGAGGTCTTTGCATTCCTAAATTTGGATTTTGGGGTGTGCTCAGGACAGGTTAGAGCTTGGATCTGATCATCCTGGAGGTCTTTGCATTCCCAAATTTGGGTTTTGGGATGTGCTCAGCAAAGGTCAGAGCTTGGATTCAGTGATCCTGGAGATCTTTGCCATTCCCAAATTTGGATTTTGGGATGTGCTTCAGGGAAGGTCAGGGCTTGGATCTGATCATCCTGGAGGTCTTTGCATTCCCAAATTTGGGTTTTGGGATGTGCTCAGGGAAGGTCAGAGCTTGGATTCAGTGATCCTGGAGATCTTTGCCATCCCCAAATTGGGATTTTGGGGTGTGCTCAGGGAAGGTCAGAGCTTAGATCTGGTGATCCTGGAGGTCTTTGCCATTCCTAAATTTGGATTTTGGGGTGTGCTCAGGACAGGTTAGAGCTTGGATCTGATAATCCTGGAGATCTTTGCCATTCCCAGATCAGGATTTTGGGGTTCCTGAGTGACCCAGCTGTGGCTCTGTGTCCCTGCTGAGGCTCCCAGTGTGGGACCCTGTGCAATGTCCCCATCCTGAGCCGTGTCCCCTCTCTCCACAGGGAAACTGGGATACCTCTGGCAGCGAGCTCAGCGAGGGGGAGCTGGAGAAGCAGAGGAGGACTCTTTTGGAACAGCTGGATGAAGATCAATGAGAAGATCCTTGATACCAAAAAATGTTTACAGGTGGCAAAATAAAACCAAGCCTTGTGTGGGCGAGGCCCTGGGGCCGGTGGCCGGCGGCCCAAGGCCACAACAACGGTGGCTTTTAGTTTTTTACCACTTCAATCCAGTCAAAAGTAGAAAAATCCATGGAATTCTGAGGGCAAAGCTGTGCCTGGCCTGGAGCTGCGGGGTGGGATGGGGGCTGGGATCCCCTGGAGGGGACACGGAGGTGGCAGCAGTGTCCCCAAGCACTTTCCTGGTGTCCTCCCCAAGGCAGGGAACAACAACAACACCAACAACAACAACCCTGGGCTGCCCGGGCAGAGCCCAGCTCAGCTTCAGGAAAAAAAAAAAAAATTCCTAATTTAATTCCTTATGCTTTCATTCCCTGATGGATTTGGTCGGGTGGGATTTTTTTTTTGGGAAGGCAGCAGGAGTGAGGAATCAAAATCCCTGGATTTTCAGGGTCGTTTGGCACTGGAGCTTTTCCCCCAGACTGATTGATGTCCCAAATCCCAATGCCATGGATCCCAAATCCCGGGAATTGTGGCTGGGAATTGTCCCCGTGTGCCAGCAGAGGGAGCGTGTGGGACACACGGCATTCCCTGAGTCAATCCCGGCCCTGGCTCTGACTCCAGCCTTCCCCTCCCACCTTTCCCTCTTCCCCCTTCCCAAAATGTAGGAATAAAACTCGGATGTTAAACGCCATTCCATGTGTTGCCTTAAGCCCCTGCTGCAGAATGTACCTGCCCAGCCCCGAGCAGCCCGAGGAGGGAGGAGAGGAAGCAGCTCCAGCTCTGTTTTTGCAGCCCCTGCACGTTCAGGAAGGTGCCCCCCAAGCCCTGCTCGGTGAGAAAATTGGGAAGCCGCTGTCCTTGGAATATTTTTGTACATTTTTATCGATGATTAAACCTTGTCTTTTAGCATGTACTGGTATTTATTTCTCCCTTAAATACTCTGTACAGCTCTGAGCCACAGAACCACTCGCAGAACCCTCTTTGGAAGGATGCTGAGGTTCCTTTTCAGGAATTTTTTTTTTTCCTGGATTTTTGACCACTTCTAGCAGTGCATCCACACCCAGAGGATCCATTTATCCAGGGAATTCTCTGCCTGGGGTGGTCACAAGGGTCAGAATCCTTAAGAACACCCTGAGATGGAAATGAGTTATCTGGAAATACAAAATGCAGGAGGTTGTAACCGTTTTTTTTCCTGGGATGATTTGGGATTTTTTCCTGGGATGATTTGGGATTTTTTCCTGGGATGATTTGGGATTTTTTCCTGGGATGATTTGGGATTTTTTCCTCGGATGATTTAGGATTTTTTCCTGGGATGATTTGGGATTTTTTCCTGGGATGATTTGGGATTTTTTCCTGGGATGATTTGGGATTTTTTCCTGGGATGATTTGGGATTTTTTCCTGGGATTATTTGGGATTTTTTCCTGGGATGATTTAGGATGGGAAAACACATCCCAATCCTGCTGTTTCCCCCTGGAATCTTGCATGGAGTTGGGAGAAGGATTTAGAGTCTGACAAGTCCTAAGGGTTTGCAAACATTGCAAAAATTCTTCCAATGCTCTGATTTCCTTGCATCCACAGAAATTCCAGGAAAAAGCTGTTCCCAAGGGAATATCACTCTTAAAAGGCTTGCCTTTGTTAAAAATAAAAAAGTGGGAATGCCAATTATTCCAAAGGTGGGGTTTTCTCAACATCTCAGTTCAATTTGCTGGAAGAAACTGAGCTTAATTAAGCTGAGCCTGCTTTTAAACCAGGATTGAGTTTTCCAGGGAATTGAGTTCAGGCTTTTTTTTGTTGTTTTTGTGGGTTTTTTTTGTTTTCCTCCTCTTTCCTATTTCCCAGCCCCATTTTTTTCCTGTGGCAGCCCCAGCACAGCCAACAGCTCAACCTCTGCATTCCCACCTGGAAACTGGAAGGAATTTTAGCCAAATTGTTTCTTTTTAATCAATTATTGGATTATTCTGGATTATTTTTAACTGTGCCCATCAATGTGAAACCTTGGCTGTGCTGGTTAATCCTGACCCCCACCTCAGAATAATTTTATTAAACTCTTTTAAAAATTAAATTTGAATTTTAACAAGAAGTTGTTGAGTTTAGGCCTTAAATATTTGGGTTGTTTTGAGTGCATTTCTGGCAAATATTAATCCTCATTTATCTCCCAGGAACATCCACCCCCAAATTTCTTCCCTCAGCCTCCTCCAGAGTTAACACAGAATAAACTGATGCTGCAAATTCTTTCAGTCTCCATCCACACAAGCTCCAGGTGTTCACCTGTCAAATATCACCATTTTTTTTTAGGAAAAAACCAGGTAAAAGTGACCCAAAAAAAACCCCCTCTGGATTTCAGTGTAGTAGTGTAAATAGTTTATTTGATTTATGGCAGGAACAGACCAGGAAAAGAACATGAACTGCTTTAGAAAACACTTCTAATCTTGCTAAGAAGCAGATCTATGACTAGAAAAATCTGAAAGAGAACATGCCAGCTTGGCTTTCATTTTGGGCTTTAATTAAAAAAAATACCTTTGAGCTGAAGGAAATGAGATTTAGTGCTTTTAAACCCCAACAAGTGCTGAAATTGAAATTCAAATGATCCAATTCTCTTTGATCCTTCCAACAGTGGCATGTTCTCTTTAGCAGGTCAGGTACACGGTGCTGCAAATGCAAAACTTGGCAGTTTTTCAAGGAAAAATTCCTGGAAATTGGTCAATGTCGTAACTCTGAGTCCCAAACTGTCCTTTCAGTTAAATATAAAAACAAAAACTATAAGTTAAAATAACATTCAGATTGTATAGCACAGGCTTGATGCATTTATTTCCTTTTTAAACAATATTTACAATATTAACCAGAGGCTAAAGTGGGGGGGGGAGGGAGAAAAGTGTAAAAACCATAAAAAACTGCACCAATTTTGTAGCAAAATATCTGTACATTTAAAAACAGATTATCATATAACTACACATTATCCAAGGGGGGAAAAAAAAAATAAAAACCAGGGACCTTCACCAGTGGTTCACGAGAGCACAATGGAAAAGGGCAAAGAAATTCAGTGGTTAAATACTATACAAGAAATTTTACAATTAACAGAGAGGGGTGAGCCCGGGCAGGGAAGCTGGAAGCAAAATTTGGGGATTTTGGGAAGGACAGATTTTTCCCCTCAGTCCAGCTCTTCCCCAGCTCCTGGGTGCTGCTGGCACGGAGTGGGATCCATCCTGCTGCTCCAGGGGCACAGGGTGAGGGGGCACCACGGTCCTAAATCAGCCTCCTGTCCCTTTCCAGGCTTGGAAAATGCCACGGAAAACCAAAAACCCAGCGGGAATGTGAGGCTGGGCCTCCCTTCCTGAGGAGAGAATCCGAGTGGGAACGGCCCGGAGCTGGAGCAGGGTTGGGATCCCCCGTGCCAGGAGCTGGACTGCAGTGTGGTTCCTCAGAGCCTAATACTGATTACTGGGTGTTAATTGCTTAGTGCTAATTAATAAATAGGCTGTTATTCCAACGCTGCCCTCCTCGGCCCCCCCAGCCAAGGCCCTGGAATGTCCCAAAGCCCCTCCTTGGGGGGACCCTCCTGTTCCATTCCTGTCCCTGTCCCACCTTCCACATGGAGGCTGCCTGGGCTGGGAAAAGGGCTGGGCTGCTCCTTGGGATTGTTAATTCCATGTACAGAAAGCCCTTAAATGTCTTCGTTTGTAGTTTTAATTAAAAAAGAGCCGTTAAGTGCAGCTGAAGGCCAGGCCTGCCCCGAGGCCCGGCGTTAAAACCCAAGCACATCCCAGCAATTCCCAGTATTCCCAGTTTCCAACCAGTCAGGCCCACAGGAGCCCTTTGCTCTCATCAACCCAACTCCCCCCCACCCCAAAAACCAACCCCCTATTTTACATTTTGGTTACAAATCCTGCAGAGTCCGGAGAAACCCAACCGAGCCCGAGGCCGTCGCTCGGATCCGTCGGAGCAGGAACTTCCATTTCAGGCACTTGGCGTGGAGAGCGCGGCGCGGGGCCCGGAGCCCTCCGGAGGTGCGTGTTTCCCTTGGGAAAAGGGCAGGACGTGGAGCCCATCCCATCCCATCCCATCCCATTCCCATCCTCCTGGGATGGGCTCTCACATGGCCATCTCAGCGCCGTTGGAGCGCAGCCCGTGCTCGTCGAAGCGGCGGCGCACGCTCCTCCTCAGCGCGTCGGCGCGGCGGTACGGCTGGTTCCGGAGATCTGCGGGGAGCCGGGGGGTCAGCAGGGCCCGTGGGGGGCACACAGACACACAGCACAGCAGGACAGACACACGGAAAGGGCCCGCTGGAAGCCAATCAAAGCAGCTCGTGGAGGACGGGAGCGGGGTCGGCCCCGGCGCGGGGAGCGGGAGGGACGTGCCCGGACTACGCGCCCCAGCGGCCGGTTAATACTGGTGGGATTGGGATGCTGGTGGGACCTCGGGAATGGCCTCTCTCGGCCCCAGTCTGGTGGTTTGAGGTGTGTCCTGGGTGTTCCACACTCCCTCAAAAACCCAAGGGCTTGGCAGGCGTGTGACCCGTGGGTTCAGCAACACCAGGATGGATTTCGGATCCCAAAGCGGGAACAGAGTTTGGAAAACAGGAGGGCAGGTGCTGGAATCGTGCGTGGAGCTGGGAGAAGGATTTAGAGTCCCATGGGATCATTCAGGACCTCCAGGAGCTAAAAGAGGTGCCCTGGGAGAAGCAGCTGGTGCTGGGTTGGGATTCTCCAGCTGCTTTCCCACCCCACGGCTGGAGCGGAGCTTCATCAGCCAGAGGAGGGGAGAGCTTGGGAGGGAACACTGAGCATGGATGGATGGATGGAAGAGGGAGAAAGCTGATGGATGTGATGATGGAAGCCTGGTACAGGTGTCACCTGTGCTCCTACAGCAGAACAAGCACTGAAGACAACTCCAGTTCAAATATTTCTCTCCCGGCCAACAAATTTGTGTTGGACCGGGCAAATCCCTCAGATTTCCTGGGCAACTTGTGCTGGGCTGGACACAGAACTGCCCAAACTTCTCAGCTCTCCCCTCTCCACACCTGGAGTTGGAGATTGCCCACCTTGTGCAGAACCCAGCTGTGGGGCTGCAACACCTGGGGATGAAACTAGTTTGGGCTGGACTTGATGAGAAATGGCCAAACCAGAGTGTGATGGTGGCCACCAGCCAACAACACCTGGGACAGGACTATTTTGGATTCAACTTGAATTAAAATGGCCAAACCAGAGTGTGATGGTGGCCACCAGCCAACAACACCTGGGACAGGACTATTTTGGATTCAACTTGAATTAAAATGGCCAAACCAGAGTGTGATGGTGGCCACCAGCCAACAACACCTGGGACAGGACTATTTTGGATTCAACTTGAATTAAAATGGCCAAAATGGAACATAAAGGTGGTCACCAACTATTGGCATCTGGGACAAGACTATTTTGGGTTCAACTTGAATTAAAATGGGCAAAATGGAACATAAAGGTGGTCACCAACCAATGTCACTTGGGGACAAGACTGTTTTGGGCTCAACTTGAGGACAAGTGGCCAAAACAGTGTGATGATGGTCACCAGCCAACATCCTGTGGATCCCTGCACCTCCTGGGGTGAAAATTGAAGGGTTTGGGTCTCCACTGGCCTCGAGGGTCTCACCAGTATTAGCTCAGCCACATCTACCACCAGCTGCCTGGCACAGAGAGAGAGGAGGAAGCCAAGTAAAAAGTGATGCTTGCCAGCTCTGGGAATCCTCCACCACGGCTGTGCTAGAAGAAATCCTTACCCTCGAGTGAACATTGGGAAATTTAGTGATATTATTCTTCTTTAGGGCTAAACAGAAAAACAAAAAAAACAAAACAACAAACAAAAAAACAGAACACACACAAAAAAAAAATGATGGTTGAGCAAAAAAATGGGATGGGGAATGAAGAGCAAGTCAAGTCAGCGTTCAAACCTCGCGGGCAGAGAGCGGAGCAGGAGGGGTTAGGAGGGGCAGGAGGGGTTAGGAGGGGCAGGAGGCCACTCCCTACCCCCGTTCCAAGCTGCTTTGAGGGCTGGCTCCAGGGAGAGAAGAACACAGAGAGAACCCGAAGAGCAGAGAGAAGCGTGGGGTGGGTTAGTGTGTGTGGATTTATTGGCAGCACTGATGGAATCACACAGCGGGAGGAACGCTGCTGGCTCCTTGAGCCGAGTCCTTTCTGAGGACAGCAGTGGCCAGGGCCGTGCTGGGTTAGGGACACCACGATGGCAATGGCTCAGTTCCATGCCAGCTTTGCCATTCTCCTGCATTGCCACCATTCCCACCCTGCTCCCCTCTCTCCCCCTGCCTCGGCCTCAGGGAGAATTCCTGATCCCAGGAAATCAATCTGCCATGGAACTGATGTGGAACAGAAGAGTTAAAGACAGACGTGACCGAACAAGGAGAGGTTTTACCCCGCCGGTTCCACCCCGTGCAGCCCCACATGCAGGTGCTGGATTTAGGAATCTTAAACCACCCCCTGGGTGTTATTCCCCAACATGCAGGTGCTGGATTTAGGAATCCTAAGCCATTCCCAAGGTCCATGCAGCCCGGAGTTCCGCTCTGAGGTGCCACATGCACGGGCCCCCCCCCCCGAGGTGACACAGACAAGCCAAGTGAGCTGTCACTGCTTGGGCTCCTCAGTCCCTGCACTGCAGGAGCCTCATCCCAGTGAGTCCCACCCTGCTGCTCTAGGGGACACAAGGACAGCGGGATGGGATGGGATGGGATGGGATGGGATGGAGGACGTGCAACAGAGGGGACACCACTACGAGGTCAGGAGGACGCCGGACACCACTACACACTCAACAGTCACAGAGTCCTGGCTGAGATCCACACAAACAAAGTGGCAAAAAGCCTACAGCGACCTTCCTGGGTTTCTAAGAGCGTCAGGTGTGAAAGAGGGAGAGTTTAGTAATGGAATTCCTCGGGGACAACGGGGTCGCAGAAGAACCGAGAGCCGCGCTTGGCGCTTCGGGCGGTGAACGGCACCGTCTTCAGCACTGCATGGGAACAACAACAGCCACACACAAAGCAAGGTCAGCGCTGCTCAGGGCCAGGGGACAGCTCAGTGCTCCCTCGGGGACACGGGGACACGCCCCAGCCTGCTCCTCACTGCCCTCGGGGCACGGTGGTGGTGAAGCTTGAGGAGATGTTTTGTCCACTCGTGGAATTCCAGCCTGGTTTGGGTTGGGAGGGATCTTAAACTCGTCTCATCTCACCCCTGCCATGGCAGGGACATTTCCACTGTCCCAGGGTGCTCCAGCCTGGCCTTGGGCACTGCCAGGGCTCCAGGGGCAGCCACAGCAAACCTGGGCACCCTCACAGCCAGGAATTCCTTCCCAATCCCTGATCTTTCCTTCCTCTTAAAGCCATTTCCCCTTGGCCTCGAACAAAACAATTTCCCTGAAGAACTTAAGATGTGCTGCAGGTCTGTGGCAAGGCCTTGGTGTTTGGGATCAGAATCCTGGAGTGCTTTGGGTTGGAAGGGACCTCAAATCCCATCCAGTGCCACCCCTGCCATGGGCAGGGACAGCTGCCACTGTCCCAGGCTGCTCCAAACCCTGTCCAGCCTGGCCTGGGACACTGCCAGGGATGGGGAGGTGCAGGAATTTCTGGGATATCTCCAGGGATGGGGAGGTGACCTCTCTCCTACCTGACTTTCCGTGCCTGACCTTTCCTCTTCCATGACTTGAGGCCCCAGAATGGGCAAACCCAGGCACAGGAGCACAGGGAATGTTTAATTGGAGCTGGCAGCCTCATCCCTGGATGATTTTTCCCACAGGGATGGGCGTCTGCCACACAAATCTGTTCCTCCCACGGAACAGGAGAAGCGTTTTTCCAATTAAACCAACTCCAGGAGTCTGGAGGAGTTGTGGAAGCAGTGCCAGGTTGGATCTCCCCCTGCCCTTTAAATGGGGAATTTTATCTCAGGGCCATCCATCAGGGTTAAAAGGAGCTGGGAAAGCTTCACACGCTTCATCCAGCTGGGCAAAAATTCCCTGGCTTTCCTCAGCGAGGGCTCAAACAGCTCTCCTGCCCTTCTGCAGGAAAAACTCCTGTGGAAAACTTCCAGGGGCAGTTGGCAAAGAGCTTTTTTTTTTGAGCTTCTCTGCAAGGAAACAGAGTTTGTGAAGCTCCTGAGGTGTTAAATTGTTTTCCTTCCACACCACAGGTGAAGAATTTGTGGAAAACTCAAAGCATTGCAATCCCAGCAGCTGGGAGAGCTGAAAAGGATTTAATTCCTGGGGAAAATGCAGTTCAGGTGGCTCCTTTTAATCAGCAAATGTTTGCAGCCAAGTCCTGACTGTGCCTGGCCGCACCAGGGGCTGTGTCCCTTCCCTCTGGGATCAGCAGGAAAACCTGGAGCAATTTGGGGTTGGGTGAAGGATTTCTGGGATCAATCTTAATGAAAAGAGAGGCTCTCTGTCCTGACACTGATCCCATTTGTGAGGAGAAAAATGGGATGTGGGACAGAAGGATTTCTGGGATCAATCTTAATGAAAAGAGAGGCTCTCTGTCCTGACACTGATCCCATTTGTGAGGAGAAAAATGGGATGTGGGACAGATCCACACGGCACAGCTGGAGCAGCTGCTGGGATCAGGCACTCCCTGCCTGCTCTAAAGCCTTGGGAATGTCCCCAGCAGCTGGAAGAGAAGGAGCAGAACCTTCTGCACTCGCTCCACACCACACAAACAACACCTCAGGAGGGCACCAAGCCCTGGAGCAGCCACTGGGCAGATCCCCCGAGGCTGGAATTGTGATCCCAGCTGGCTGTGGATCCCCTGCTGTTCCTGAGATTGGAATTGCAATCCCAGCTGGCTGTGGATCCCCCTGCTGGAATTCCAATCCCAGCTGGCTGATGGATCTCCCTGCTGTTCCTGAGGCTGGAATTGCAATCCCAGCTGGCTGTGGATCCCCCTGCTGTTCCCAAGGTTGGAATCCCAGCTTTCTGGTGGATCCCCCTGCTGGAATTGGAATCTCAGCTTTCTGGTGGATCCCCTTGCTGTTCCTGAGGCTGGAATTGCAATCCCAATTGGCTGTGGATCCCCCTGCTGGAATTGGAATCCCAGTGGGCTGGTGGATCCCCCTGCCATTCCCAAGGTTGGAATTGGAATCCCAGCTGGCTGTGGATCCCCTGCTGTTCCTGAGATTGGAATTGCAATCCCAGCTGGCTGTGGATCCCCCTACTGGAATTCCAATCCCAGCTGGCTGATGGATCTCCCTGCTGTTCCTGAGGCTGGAATTGCAATCCCAGCTGGCTGTGGATCCCCCTGCTGGAATTGGAATCCCAGTGGGCTGGTGGATCCCCCTGCCATTCCCAAGGTTGGAATTGCAATCCCAGCTGGCTGTGGATCCCCCTGCTGTTCCCAAGGCTGGAATCCCAGCTGGCTGTGGATCCCCCCGAGGCTGGAACTGCAATCCCAGCTTTCTGGTGCATCCCCCTGCCGTTCCCAAGGCTGGAATTGTGATCCCAGCAGGAGGGCCAGTGCCAGTGCCAGTGCCAGGGCGGGGTACCTGTGATGATGTCCTCGATGGCGCCGTCCTTGCCCTCGTAGACGTGCCGGTTGTCCTTGACCTGGCGGCGCCGCAGCTCCGCGATCAGCTCCTGCTGCTGCCGCTTGCTCTTGTGGGACGGGGACTGGGAACAGCACAGGGAGCAGCACAGGGATGCTCAGCACGGACCCCCAGCTCTCCTGGGATCTTGCCTGCACCTCCCACACCCCCTGATCCCAAGGAAGTGCCATTCCCAAACCATTCCCAAGGTTGGTTGTTCCTGCTCCATGGAGAAGGACAAAGTTTAGATCCTGGAAATATGGACAAAGCAACTTTCCAGCCATTCAGTTTTCCCCAGTTTTGTGGACTTCCCAAGCAGCAAAACACAAACTGGAACTTTCCCAGCCTATCCCAGTTCCCTCCATAAAAACTTCCAGACTCTCTCCAGGCAACTCAAATTCCTCACTGGGAGCTGAGGTTTCTGAAAATCAGGAATGTGATCCCACCTGGAAGCTGGATCTGTCCCATACCTTTTGGTCCTGTTGCTCCATCAACGCCTCTTGCTCCATGAGTTTTTCCATCAAGGCCTGTTCCTGCTTTTTCCTCAGCTCGTTCTCCTCTTCTGCTTGCTGTTTGTGAGAAAATCCACGGGTTAGAGATTCCAGGGGAGCCAGGGAGGAATGGGAGCTGTGCCACCCCGTGATGGGGCTTTCTGAGGAATGGAGGGGACAGGAGAAGGAGAAAGGAGGAGGGGGAGGAAAAAGGAGAAGGAGATGAGAAAGGAGGAAAGGGGAAGGAGAAGGAGAAAAGAGGAGGAGGAGGAAAAAGGA
>VZTZ01012451.1:1203-90426 GCA_013400955.1 Drymodes brunneopygia
CACTAGGGAGAGGGTGCCAGGAGATGGGGAGCACTGGGCAAGGAGATCACCAGGGAGGGGGTGCAGGGATTTGGGGTGCTGGGTCACACTGGCACCCCACCCAGCAGCAGTTCCAATGAAGGGTAAGAAAAGTATGTGATCAAAAAATACACGGAGATATAAATAAATATATATATATATGTATTGCAGACATGGTGGGCTGGGCTGCCAGCGCAGACCTTGGGCTAAATAAGCAATCTGTGCTCAGCTTTCTCCTGAAAGGTGATGTACCTGGATTGTTTTTCTTAGGAAATACTTTTTCCCCTGGCCTGGGAGTTCCTACAACACTGATGGCAGCTCCTTCTTAATTCCTGTTATTTACCCCTCTGTGTTTCTAAAAATACGGAGAGGAGCACGACCAAGTCATGGGATGACACAGATGTGCTTCAGCATCACCCACACCATCACAACTCTCCTTTTTCCATCCCCACCTCCTTCCACAAGTTCTCATGGGTTGTTCTAAGCTTTTCCCCAAGCAATGTCATTTTGGGGTTTGTCCCTGAGCAATCCTCCACCTCAATCCTCATTTCTGGCTGGGTTTTTCCTGCAGGGATGAGCTTTCCCTTCTTTCTTTTTGTTGCTTAGGAAAACGTGGTTGAAGCCTCGACTGTGCCCTTCTGGAAGGATTTACCCACTGTCTTCCCAACTTCACACATTCAGCATTTCAATGATTATCTGCTTTTTCTTGGAAAATCAAGGAGACAAATTGCAGCAGCCAAGCTTCATTGCTGAGACCAGACAGAGTCTTTGCTTGATCCCTGCTTGTTGTATTTCCCTCTCCTGCCATGTTGAAAACTGATGGCAAAAGGGAAAATGCTTCAAAACGAGGATTTCGAGTAGCAAAGCCCTCGTGATGACTCCACAGTGGAAGATGTTCCCACGCACATCTGGGCAAAGGAGTCACCTCATGGACCACAGCCAGGGCTTCCCTCTCTGCAACATCAGCCTCTGCCTGGGACAGTTCCCAGCATCCCAGCACAGTGGGATTCCAAGCCTAAAAATGGCAAAACTGTGGTTAACACAGCCTGGACAAGCTGGAAAAGGAAGATTAGAAAGGCAGGAAAGGGGGAGGAAGGAAGCCCCAGGATGGGAAAGGTTCCTTTGGGGTAGAGCCACCTCTTCTCACCATGAACTACCCACTCCTACACTTCTTTTTGTCTGCATGAGCACAGACACGTTTAGGATGAGCCTGTGCTGTGCTCGTGGGGCTTTCTACAGGGTGCCAGCAGCTCTGAGGGCAGACAAGGATGGGCAGGGCAAGCAGACCCTGCCCCAAGTCTCTCCTATTCCCTACTCCTCCAGCCATTCATAGTCTGTGTTTAGATATTAATTTATCACTAAAGAGGAACTGGCTATGACCAAAAGTAAAATTCTAGGCAGAGTTTAAACATTTAAATATTTGACAGAGGTGGGGCTGTGAGCAAAGGATGAGGGCAGCCGAAAGGCCAAAAATTCATTAGCAAACCTGTGCTGAGTGTGTGGGCACTCATTACAAAGCACAAAAATGGGAATTAAATGTGAGCCCTGAGATCAATACCCCAGGCAATTAAACGAGCCAGTAGGGAACGGCTCCCCAAGGAGCAGGGGGCAAGAGGGGTGAGGATATTGGCACCAAAGTGAAACCCTGTCATTTTAGGTGAAATGGCTCCTGCTAGAAGCGTCTTCCACTCTTGGAAAACCTAAATAAAATAATGTATTTAACAAGACTTTCTCCTGGTGCTTATAATTACAGCTGGCTGAATATTGGAAAGCAGCTCCTGAGAAGAATTGCTGGAGAAAAGCACACCAGCATTTGCAATTAATATTATTACAGTGGGAAAGGCTGAGGTGGAAAATTTAAGCTCCAAACCCTCATCAACCATCCCGACACCGCCAAAGTGAGGCATGGCTTGTTCCCTCCTGCAAATAAAACACTGATGCAAGAGAAAGTGAGTGTATGATAAGCCACAGGCAAAGCCATCACTTTGGAAAACCTGCTCAAGCCCCAAAGTGCTTGGATTAAATAAGCCAACTTGTAAGAAGAAAAACCCCTGAATAATCTTTTAGTCCATGGATTCATCATTTTCTCCATGTTATTTAAATGTAGGATTAGCCAGTTTTACTCCTACACATGTCCAGGGCTGTGACACAGCAGAATGGGGCACCTGGAGATTGATGCAAAATCCTGCAGGTGAATCAGGCCTGGGTGGATGAGGAAATCTGGGAGGATCTCAGGTCCAAGTGCATTTTATCTCCTTTTATTTAGAAGAAAGGTTGGTGCTTTCAGGTTACTGCAGATAAGACAGCACAGCCCTGAGATGGGGGGCAGAGTCTGCTTGCCAATGAAGGAACGGTGTTGGCCACCTTCTGTAAGCTGAGCACTGTCCAGCTTCTCGTGGAGGAGTAGGATAGGAGGAGAAAATTCCCCTGGACTGGGCAGGGTGGTGATCCCTGTCTCATCACAACTCAGACCTGAGTTATTCAAACATGCCAGCCTTTGCTGGCTGCTTCTCCCACTCCTTTTTGGGATCAGACCTCAGCCCCATTGAGACCCCTCTAAGCCTCTAGGGTCCTCTTAAGCCTGGCCAAAAGGTTCATTCTAAAAATCCCCACAGCGTTCCCACTGTGGGAGGGCAGTGTCAGGATTCAGCAGCCTCCTGGATTCCTCAAGAGCAATCGCTGCCTATTTCTGCCTCCAGAAAATGTGTTTGTAATGGGGGGTACATTAAAGCCTGAGGAGAGCCAGCCTAAGAGGCATCTGGAAAGCAACTAAAATTAAAATACCTAAAATTAGCCTCCTCAGCAGTGAATCCTCCCTCTGATCTAGATGCCGAGGTGCACATGACCCAGGCGTGCCTTTCTCACTTTCCCTTCCCGCTGCCATCCCATTCCTGGGCCACTGGGCATGGCCACAGCTGCTGCCACACCTGCCCATGACCCCGGAGAAGGAAGGAATTCCTCCCTGGGAGGGTGGGCAGGCCCTGGCACAGGGTGCCCAGAGAAGCTGGGGCTGCCCCTGGATCCCTGGCAGTGCCCAAGGCCAGGCTGGACAGGGCTTGGAGCAGCCTGGGACAGTGGAAGGTGTCCCTGCCCATGGCAGAACAAGATGAACTTTAAGATCCTTTCCAAACCCTTAACATTCTCTGATTCTCCCTGTAGACAAAAGCCTCTGAGACCCCATATACCACTCTTTCAGGCCCTATACTCAAGCCCCTTAGCCTTGCTATCCAGGACCTATACAGACACTCTTTGCTCAGTGCACACAAACCTTTTAGGACTTGTACATAAACCCCTCGGACCCTGTAGACAGGCCATTCAGGACCTATAAAAATGCTCCTTGTACACTATACACAGGCCTTGAAGGACCTATAGATATGGGCCCCTGAGACCCTATATACAGGCCTTTCAGAATATATATATATATAGGCTCCTCAGACCCCACGTACAGGCCTGTCAGAGCCTCTGTCTATCCATCTGGGCCCCTGAGACACTATATACAGACCTCTCAGAACCTATATACATATATATATAAATATGTATATGGGCTCCTCAGAACCTATACACAGGCCTTCCAGAGCCTCTCTCTGGGCCCCTTAGACCCTATACACAGACCTGCNAGCCTCTACACGCAGGACCCGTAGGAACACTCACCACACGCTGTACAAAAGCCCCTCACGACCTACGCAAAGAGGTTTCTGAACCCTTACACACGCACGGACCCCCCCGCCAAAAACCCGCACCGACCCGGGAGCTCCCTCACGGCGACCGGCAGGCGCCGAGGCCACGCCCACAAGGAGCAGACCGAGCCCCCACATTCACAAACCACGCCCCTTCTAGAGCCCCGCCCCCGGAAGCGCGCGCTGTGGGCGGGGCCGCGGGAGGCGCGGCGGGGGTGGGGNNNCTGTGGGCGGGGCGGCGGCAGCGGCGGCGGGGTTGAGGTGAGCGGGGTCCTGAGGGGGCTTGGCGGTGGTGAAGGGGGAACAGCTCAGGGCTGGGGAGTCCACGGCCCCCAGACTGCGGTGTTCCGGGCCCTGGGGTTGAGGGGAGCCCGGGCTGAGTGGGTCCCAGCACCCGGAACTGGGGGGAATCCCGAGGCACGGAGCGGGGGGAAGTTCAAGGCCCTGGAGTGTGGGGTGTGCTTAGGCCACAGGTGTGAGGGGAGTCCCGGGGGCTGAGGAGGGGTTCCCGGGCCCCGGGAATGGAAGCGGGGCTACGGGGAGTCGCAGGCCCTGGCAATGGGAGGGTCCTGCCTCCCGGAGTTGAGCAGTGCCAAGGCCCCGGCACTGAGGGGTCCGGGCTCCCGGGACTTGGGGCTGAGCGGTGCGAGGCCCCGGCACTGAGGGGTCCGGGCTCCCGGGACTTGGGGCTGAGCGGTGCCGAGGCCCCGGGACTGAGGGGTCCGGGCTCCCGGGATTTGGGGCTGAGCGGTGCCGAGGCCCCGGCACTGAGGGGTCCCGGGGCTTGGGGCTGAGGAGTCCCAGGCCCCGGGGCTGAGGCAGAGCTGCTGCCCAGGAAAATCAGGTTTTCCGGCACACACGGGGCTCGGGATGCCGTGTTCCTCTGGCTTCTCCATCTCCATCCAGCAGTAACACTGACTTCACCCCGTGAAATAAACCCGCGGGTCTAAGGGCTCCATCGCGGCGCTCAGAGGAAGGAGGGATCCCGCAGGTGCAGGGAGTGTTTTGGGGAGCTCTCACACCGTGCGAGGTTTGGTTTGGTTTTCTTGCTGGGTGTGGGATCGCCGGCGGCGCTGCCCGGGCTTTGTGAATTATCGCCGTGTGTTAGAGCTCATGTCAAAGCACTTTCTCTTAATAGAAGTTCGTTAAAGCTTTAACTCCGCTGAATGGCCTCAGCTGCGTTTGATGTGCAGTTTGTGTCGGAAAACCTTCAGGGTGAATTTGAGTTAATAAACTGCTCAGAGCATAGAAATGCCTGATGTTTATCACGATGTGATTTATGTGTTCTCTACCTGCCTGTAGTTTAATGAGCTGCTTGGGAAAGATGGTAAATCTGACTGTGTTTAGTGGAGTCTAGAGGGGTGGGCAGGTCAAACCAGGCAGGATTTTTGGAGGTTTCTCCTCTAGAGCCCTCATTGCCAGTTCAGGCTTGAGTTAAAGGTCGGGCTTATCTTTAATTCCTTTATTCAGCTTTTAACCATTTTCTTCCTGCTGTTTTTTTTTTGGCTCAGTCTGAGATGCTTTTCCTGAGGTCGATATGTTTGAGCACTGCAGGGCATGACTGCCAGGAGGGAAATTGGGTGCAGCATGAAGCTCTGGTTTTTATTATGTTTCTTTCTCGTTTTTAGAACACAGCCCAGCTGCAAAATACTTCCCTGTCTTCTCTGTGACCTCTTGACCTGCAAACTGGGAGCAAATACACTCCAGGTGGGGATGGTGTTGCTGAGTGCTGGGCTGTGCAACTCACTGCTCTGAAGTGCTTTAACTCTGCTGAATTAATCGTTTGGCTGATTGTTACCCTTAACATACCCTGTGTGGAGTTATTCTTGTCCTCTTAGGGCTTTTCTTAAGAAGAAGAGAGAGATGATGTAGGAGAATGAGTTGCCTTTTTTGCAGTGTGCAAAGCCATGCTGCCTTTCCTGGTGCAAGTGCTTGGGCACAGGGAGCCCTGGAAGAAGTTTATCTGCCTGTAGCTCTCTGTCAACCCAACTTCAGTTGTGCCACTTCCATAAAATGTAAAAAAAAAAAACCCAACACCAAAACACCTGAAGTGCTCACTAAAGATGTGATTGAACATAGGGAGGTATAAAACAAGCCCCAACAGACAACCAAAGCTAATAAAAGATGCTTAAATTATGTATTTGTCAATTTGGAGCAGAAGAGCATTTAATAGCTTCCCACTGTCAGAGGGCAGGGATAGATGGGATATTGGGAAGGAATCCTTCCATGTGAGGGTGGGCACGCCCTGGCACAGGGTGCCCAGAGAAGCTGTGGCTGCCCCTGGATCCTTGGAAGTGTCCAAGGCCATGCTGGACATTCTTGGAGCACCCTGGGATGATGGGAAGGTATTTACAGTCAATCTTAAGCTCATGTAACCCCTCTTTATTTCCTCGTGGAAGTGGCTTGTTCTCCCAGTGATCCATTTTCTGCAGAAACTTTTGTGACATTCCCTAACGCTTCCTGAGCTAAAGAAGCTGACATTCCATGCCCTGGAGGAAAAGGAATGAAGTGCCTTGATTCCATCGTTCCTGTCTGCCTGCTGGGGAGCCTCTGGAGTGCCCTGTGTGTCACTGGTGGCTGTGTCACTTCTCCATGCAGGTTCCTGGGTGAGCTCGTGGCAGAGTTTGAGGAGAGATGATCCCATTGTCCTGAGGCTGCTGAACAGAACAAACTGCAAGACTTGCAAATCATTTGAAGTCTGGCTTTGAAGCAGCATCTCAGAAATGTTACATTTTTCAGGTGATAGTTGAGAGAGCCATCACCATGTTTAGGTCTTGAATGTGGAAATAACCCTTTTTGTTTCCTCGAGCAAAATGAGTTCTGTAGCAATCATATTAAGTTTATTATAAAAACACATTGTTTCATGCTGTTCCAGTTGCTGCAGTAACACTTCCTGAAGTGAGCTGGGATGTGGAAATACTTGGTTTTTTTCTTCCCAAGTTCCCAGTTGGAAATATTGGGGCCCAGTATTTTAACACAGCGCAGCGGGGCTGAGGATGCTTGTGTACAGCAATAAATATAACATTAATTATATTTATTCCAGGTGCTGTGTTTTCCTGTTGGGATGTTGCAAGGGTGTGAGTGAAGAAGTGTCTTGGTGTAGATGTGACTTTGGGTGGGATGATGTTGTTTGGGATCATTTAGTAGGAAGCACTTACCCAGGCTCTTTGGGTGTCATAGACCTTTGAGATGACTATTGCCTTTCTTTTTTAAACTGAATTGTTCTAAGAAGAGTGTGGTGCAAATGGTGTGGCTCCCTCTTAAACACAGAATTGTGGAAAGGCCATGAACCATCAGTCATCCCATTCCACCCCCTGCCATGGGCAGGGACACCTCCCACTGTCCCAGGTGCTCCAAGCCCCAATGTCCAGCCTGGCCTTGGACACTGCCAGGGATCCAGGGGCAGCCACAGCTGCTCTGGGCACCCTGTGCCAGGGCCTGCCCACCCTCCCAGGGAACAATTCCTTCCCAATATCCCATCTAACCCTGCCCTCTGCCAGTGTGAACTCATTCTCCCCTGTCCTTTTGCTCCATGTCCTTGTCCAAAATCATTCTTCAGCTCTTTTGTTAGTACTGGAAGGCTGAGGCTGAATATTTATCTTCAGAGTGATGTGTTTGACACTTCAAGTAAAAAATACACAGACTGGTAGCAGAAAGTGAGGAGAGCCTGAGGCACTTTGTCTCCCTAAGCACACACCATCCAAAGCCTGTGGCAGCCTCACCTCTTAGTTTTAGATTTAAGATACTTTAAAAGAGGAAAAACAGACTGTTAGATCATGAATTGTTTTACTGTGGATTTACCTGAAAAGTCCTTGGCTCATAAATTCTGGGTTTTGTTTGTCTACTGCCCTGTCTGTGAGTGCAGGGGCTTTTTTCCTCCCCCAAAGAAACCTGCTATGGAGTTTGCTTCCGTGCACTCTGGATTTAACCTCTCTTGAAAGCAGCTTTTATTTGCAGTTCCACCATGTGAAAAGCTCCTTGTCTGTGGGTGTGGGGCAGGACAAGGTTGGAAGAACCAAAGGCACTGATGGTTGTAACTGGCAATAACAGGGAATGGCACAAGGGCTGGGCATTTTTTCTGGGTCTCCAGGGTCTCTCAAGCTAAAATTCTTAATAGCTTCTCTTACTTTAGCTGTGGGAAGTGCAATCTGAGATCCTCATGTAGACAACAAGAAAGAAGGTCATGGCTTGAGACAAGCAAAGTGGCAGCTGACCTGTGCTTGAAACATGAGCCCGGGGAATCTGTGTGGCTGCAGAATCTGCAGCCTGTCTGTGATGCAGACAAAGCTGCTGTGCTGACACAGACCAGTTGTGTTCTGTACCACCACTCGAATTTCTGTGTTTTCATTTGTTTGGTGCAAACTTCCCGTCTCTGGCATTTTTGCTTCAGGAGCAAGAAGAGCATTGGGGTTTTTGTCACAAAAATCTCCCTTGTGATACAGACAGGTACCCAAGGCTGCCTGCCTGCCCACCTTGGATGGATCCAAGTGTTCGCTGCTGGCTTTTTCCTGCTGACCCTGAGCTCCTCAGGCTGTGTTCCAAAAGCACTAGCCTGGCTTATCCATGTTCTTTTCTCCTTTCTGAAGTTCAAGCTAGTCCAACAATGTGTTGCTGGAAAAGCAACTGCAGTGATTCAGACTTGCTTTTCCTTTTTTGGGGGAAAGCAATGCTGTACTCTTCTCCTGAATTCTTAAACAATCTCCATCTGGTAGAGGAAACACAGGTGCTGTGAATTTTTTTGTTTGTTTTAGTAAGTTTTTTATTTAAAATTTCTTTTGATAGAAAAGAAAGCCACCAAAGTGTGGCTCTTTGGGCAGGAAGAAGCATTTTATAAAGGAGGATGTGGCTGTAGGTGATATTTCTGTTTAAAAGGCAACTTCAGCCAAGGAGAAATTACAACATTTTGATAGTCAGGTTCTTGGGGGATTCACAAATCCTTTTCCTTCTTGTCACAGAGGCATTCAGACTTCACCATATCAAATTCTGAGACAATCCACTGTCTGTGTCCCTTCAAAAAGCCTTTGTCTCTTTCTGGAGCTGGAATTGTATCTGCAGATAACTCAAGCCTGCCAAACTGTCACCTTGTCAACCTAGAGAGGTTTTTGCTTTGCTCTAAATTTTTCTCTTCCAGAATTAATTTTTCATGTTTATTCATTAGGAGTTAATGCTGGTTTTTTTGGAGCCAAATGAGCCGTAAACATTTCTTAAATTTGGCTACTCTGAGATATTTCTTGTTTGTTGTGAGGTACATGCAGGTGGGTGACTGCTGGCTGGAGTTTCAAGGAGAGCCTTTCCATTCTGTGGAAAAGCTAGGAATTCTCAGGGAAATCACGCCCTATGGACACAGATTGTGCAAGGCATTTTCAATGAGTCAGGCCATTAAGCAGATGTATTCCTGCTGGCTGTAACTTTTTATAGGAAAAGGCAGACATGTTATGTTTTCCACCCTTCTGCCAACAGTTCTTTGATGATCCTTTGCTCCTTAAATCAGTGTGGAAATGCCTGTGCTCTGGTGCACCTGCTTGTGTGGCTGGTTTGCAAAGGCAGCCTGATTATTTGGGAATAGCAACTGGAAAAAGAAAATTTCACCTGATTAGGGTAGAAGTAGCTTGTGAGGCAGGATTATTGTCCTTAATAAGGGGTGAGAAGTTTTTTGGTTGCTTTTTGTTTTTACAGCTCTTCTAATTTACCTCTGACATCTGGGGAGATGTTTCCAGGGAGTTTTTCATGGCTGGAGTTTACTGTAATGTTTTCTAGGTAGAAAAGCCCAAGGAATGTGCTGCATTTTGAGTGGAGGAAGAGAAGGGAAAGCTTTAACCAGGAAAAAGCAGCATTTGGCATTGGTTTCTGTGGAAGTTTATAGCTGCCTCTTAGAAATGTGCAGTGCATTGCTGGAGTCTGACTGTCTGAAGTAGCAAGGAAATATTGTATCCTTGCTGGAGTTGCTATTTTCAGTGCTGCTGCAACAGATGGGGCCAGTTTACTCTGTTTGGGTACACTCATTTTTCATTTGTGTCTCAAAGCTGTGCTTCCTGGTGCCTGCATCCATCCACTCTGAGATCCTCTGGCGACTCAGCTCACAAGTTAAATGTGGGGGTGCTGTTGAGTTTGCCAAGTTTCTTGTGCAAGTTTAGTGGCACCAAAGTCTTTCCCCAGGGTGTAAACACTCCTGTTTCCCTTTCAAGGGAAGCCCAAGCCAGCTACTGTCCTGCATCCTCATAAATAATCCAGTTGCAATATCTAAAAATGCTTTATTCAAGCTGAATCTAAAAGCTTGTGTGTTTGCAATCTCCTTAGCCCTGAAAATCAGTACAATTATTTGGCAGAATAAAGCAGCTCATGAGGGGAGGAATGTCACTGATCATCCCTGAGGGGATGCTGAGCCATGGCTGGGTGTAGTTACAGAGCTGTGGAGTTGGAGATTGGGCATTTTCAGGGCTGATGGGTTTTAGGAAGAGGTGAAACTTTTCTGCAGTGACAGTTAAAAAGAAATTGCCAGGCTATGGCTTAGGTTTCTGCATTGATTGATACTTGGTAGATTCTACATCAATTTGAATCCTGCTCCAAAACAAATGGGGTTCCTCTCTCCAGCAAAATTAATGTGATCAAATATTGCCCCCATCTCCTACCTGAGGAGAAATTACTTTTGCTGCTAGATTTCATTTTCCCAAAACTGATTTATGTGTCCTGGTAGGCTAATAACTTCAGTAAGGTGTGAAATTCTTGCTCTCAAAATTGCGCTCAATAAGCTGAAAATTTGGAGGGGAAAAGAGCAGGAGCTGTTTGGGTCTGTCTTGGAAATGGGGGAAGGAGTGGATCCAGATGTTTCATTAGCTGGAATGCACCTCCTGGCACCCTTTTAGGAATTATTCTTATACAAATTTCATGGAATGATTGAATGGTTTGGATTGGAAAGGACCTTAAAACCCATCCAGTGCCGCCTTCTGCTGTGGGCAAGGACACCTTCCACTGTCCCAGGTTGCTCCAGGCCCAATCCAGGGGCAGCCACAGCTGCTCTGGGAAGGAGAAGTCATAATTACTTTCAGTGGAGGCAGGTTGATTCTATGAGGCTTTCTTTCCCCCTGGTTTATGAATCACAGTGTTAATGGTGAAGCTTCTCTCCTGATTGCTTGACCCTTTCCCTTGCGTATTGACTTTTCCTTTCCATTGGATTGGTTGTGCTTTCTTCCCCATTTTAATTTTTCCTTCCTCACTTCCCAATCCTCTCAAGAAGACTGAGAGAGGAGAGCTGAGAGCTGTTACCTTCCCTCTTTTGCTGTTTTGCTGGCTTCAGTGAGCAGGGCTGAGGGATAATTGACAGTCAGGGGCTGAGATGGGAACAGGTGAGGAATTTTCCTACAGCATCTGTTGGGTCAGGATGTCTTGATGTGCTCTGGCAACATCAAACTTGGCTTTTTAATAAACACACAACTCTAGAAAGCTCTCTGAGTTCTTAGTGACTCCATCTCAGCCAGTCCCTGCAGGATTTTTTATGTCTAAACAGTGCCTCCTAAATACAATTTTTTTTCAGATCTTACTGCATAGCAGTAGATTTCATTTAAATTCGCCATTGACATTCTGCACTCATTCATGGGCTTACCATGTCCTAGTAAAATTGTTCAAATAAGTGCCTGTGGCCCCTTCTCTGATTAAAAATTAAACACCTGCTGTTACTCTTCTCCCTCTCACATGCTTGTGCTGCCAAGGCCACTTTTGACATCAAAATGCTGCTTCAAGGGTTTTATCTGCTCTGGATCCCCAAAAGATCTATAGGAAGTTCAGTGCTGGGGGGGTCCCCAAGTGTGGAGAGTCCCTTTTCCCCAGGCTGGGCTGTGTAATGCTTTCAGTCTTGGAATCATGAGTTAATAGGGGGCTGGAAAAACAGGAGCAAGTCTTTTTGTTCTCTCCTTTTGGTATCTGAAAAACGATACGAAAGTTGGGATCTTCCAATTCTTATCTGCACTGAAAAAATCCGGAGCTCTGGAAAGGCCAGGGGGGAGAGGTGGACAGCTTATTTCAATTTCCTTGGAGAACAGGTTAGCAGACAGAGGGTCATTGTTTGGGGAAATCAAATATCCACATCCAGCCAGAACAGATGGAACTTCTGAAATAATGTTGCATTTCTTCTTTTCACATGACCTGGATGGTCTCAGTTTGAATAGGGCCTGTTTTTTCCTGGGTTGGAAGTGGCGTTTTCGTAGTGGATTTGAGTCTTTAAAAAAAACCCCAAAGCCTATGAATTGTGGCATAAATAAAAGTAGATGGGTCATTCTTGTCCTGGAAAAAAGCCCCAATCTTTTGTCCAACGTATTGATTCAACCTCTGAAAGTAACTGTAGAGCTGTTCTGAGCAAGAATTTAAGGTAAGGCTAACTTATCTCTTGGAAACATAAATACAATCTACAGATTCCTTGTAGCTGTAGTGCTCGAACATCACGATAACTCCAAAATAATGAAAATAAGCAAACATAAAATTGAAGTGTTTGTTGAGTTTTTTCCTTTGGGCTGCTTTGTTGTATCCTATAAAAAAATCTTTTATTATAGTAAATCATTCAGGAATTGAGAATGTTTCTTATTGTGAGCTGTAATCACATCAGTTGATGGGAGTTTTATACTTGATCTCAGTTTTATTCCTTGCCCTACTGCAAATTGTGGTGTTGAGCTTTTTGTTGCTGCAGAGGGCAAGATGCTTATTTTTGATCTTTCTAAAAGTGAGCATCATCTTACTCAAGTGATCTTGACTTCAATGCCTGGAGTTTTTAACCAACCATACCAAATATCATGGCACTTTTGATTTAAAAAAAGAAAAATGCGAGAGATGGTAGAAAATGCAGATGGAAAATTCAGCTTCCAAAGGGATTTTTTAAATTGCTCTGAGATAAGGATGCTCTTTATTTTGGGGCTGTTGTGAGAACTGGCTGCTTTCAGCTCTCTCAGGCCATTGCTACCAAGTGAACACTGGGTAAACATCCCAGCAGAACCAAGGATGGAGATTGCTTGGACAAAGCAGATAATTTAGTGTTTCTTAAGGCTCAGGCAGAGTAAACATTTATGCAGCACTAAAGCCAACAATCAGAAATGTTGTAAAAAATCTCTTCAAGCTCCCAAGTTAACGCTGTGGGGCTTAATTTTCATTTTGGTTGATTAAATGATACTGGCAATACTTCCCTTATCCCATACATGATAGGAATATAAAGCTGTAATTAGGATGGGGAACCCAAGGAAGGGCAAGGATATCTTCTTGGGGAAAGTAACACATGCAGATTTTCCTCTGCATATGGAACAGAAATTCATCCCTGGAGATGAAATGGGAACATCAGGTTTGCGTAGAGTGGAAATAACTTTAAATTTGAAATCAGAGTTGTTTTTCATAACCATCTCATTGTTGTTCAGAACTGGAGAGGATTGGAGAATCAGTGCTGTTAGCTGGCTGCATTCCATTAACACTTGGATTTTAAATCTGTTTATTTGGAAAAGAATAAACAAAGTCATAATGCCAATTTTAATAGGAGCACAGATGAATATCAAATGGATGCTGTTTGGATGGATTCACTGTGAGCACTGGAATCTGTGGTGTTTGCCCATGAATCAGGGTGGGGATGGACGGGCAACCTGTGGTTTTGCCATCTTTGCCATCTCTTGTGCTCCATCCCACCTCCCTTGTCCCAGGACTGGGCAAAAGTTTTATCTGACAGGAAAAAAAACCACTGCTAAGGGATTTGTTAATTATTTTTCATTACTTGATTGTGCCGTGAAGTCTTCAGGTGCTTCTCCACCACCTCTTGCCCTCAAAAGATACTGAGCTCCAGCCCTCAAAATTATCTGCTGAATATTTGATGTGTCTTTCCTCCCTGTTCCTCTGTTCCCAAATTCTGCATCACTCCATTGTGGAATCCTGACCTGCAGCACATGGCACAGACAGATCCAGCTCTTTGCAGGGGGAATGGCCCAACACACCACACACACGAGAGGTGTTTGCACAAACAGGTCCCAGGAGCCTCATTTTTGGAAGTTAATAGTTTGGCAGAATGCTGTGGTGGCATTCTGTGTTGCAGAAGCAAATAGAAACCAATGGATGTGACTTTATTTTTGTATTCTGTGGTTATTCACTGCCTGGGAATATGTGAGCAGAATGGCAAGAATGCGGAATAAAAGGAAAAATCGGGCTGCTGCTCCTTAACTCCATGATTTTTTGGGGATTCCGTTCCCATTCTCTTTCCAATTTCAAGGCTGACCTTGCGATCGAAAAAATTGCATTTGCCTCAGAAATGAAACCTTTATTTCACAAAAACACGCAGCAAATTTTCTTTTCAAAGGCAGCATTTACCCTTCGCCTTCAATCCTGCGAGCCACCAAAATTGCTTTGCCTCCTGCAGCTGGTGTGTGATGAGGTGGTGTTTCTGTGTTCCTTTTCCTCTGTTGTAATTATGTTTGGATTTGTGGCTCCGCTTTCCCATTTGTCTCTGTTCCGTTGCGCGCGTAATGGGGTATGGATTTGTATTTTATAAGTTTTGACACTTCAAAACTTGCCCTGTACTTACACTTGAATATAAATGTTTTGCTCCAGGCTAGCTAAAGAAAGGGATTTAAGAACAGTAGGGTTTTCTTAGGGAAATTGAAAATGCCTGGGTTGGGTTTTGTTTGATAGGTTTGCTTGTTATTTGGCTAATTTTGCCTTTTAAAATCCAGCTGTGACTTTACTTCTGGCCAAATGCCTCTTACCTGCTGTAGTTGCTTAACAGATCTACCTGCAATCTTCCGTGCCTTGGAAACTGAGAGATGGGCTGCAAATATTTCATGGAATCATGGAATGGTTTGGGTTGGTAGGGACCTTAAAGATCATCCAGACCCAAACCATTCCAGGGCAGGGATAGCTTCTGCTAGACCAGGTTGCTCCAAGACACATCCACTCTGGCCTTGGACAATTGCAGCAATGTGGAGTCCACAGCCTCTGTGGGGAGGTGAGATTCCCTCTTGATGAGGGTTTTGGGGAAAGGCTGAGGGATTGGAATAACACTGATAAGCAGCTGGATGTGACAGCCAGGCATGTGCCAATAGCTATCACAGGCATTTAATCTGTTTATCAGGCAGATTATGTGCCTCTTTCAGAACAGGTAACAAACACCCACGAGTTATTCTGTGAAACTTTTCCTGGTTTAGGACAGGTTTAGGAAACTTTTTGCCGTTTTCCTAAAGCAGTTGTTCTCCTCACTGCGCAGGATGTTCCGGCTGCGGTTCCTGCCCGTGGCCGCGGGGCTGGCGGCGGTGTCGCGGCGTTACCATGGGACAGCCCAGCGCCCCGGGACGCGGCGTAGGCTCGTGGTGGCAGCTTTCCTCGGGACCACTGCAGCCACAGCGACTGCCAGATTCTTTTGGCAGAGGTAACACATGCATATCTCATTTCTTTTCTGCCCCTGGTAAGTACCTGCGGTGCTTCTGCTTGTCCTGCTGCTGCATGGAGGGAATGGCTCTGGGTGATTCCCCCGAGGAGCTGCTTCGCTGCTGGGAGTGCTCAGGGATGCGACAGAGCCCGCGGCTGAGGCGTTTCTAACACGGGCTCTTTGATGTGGTTTCCTGCCTGGTGGTTTGTGGGGTTGTGAAGAGAGAAACCGTCGCTTTCACAGCCTCTGATTGAAACAGCACATCCGGGCAGGGTTTGCTCCTCTGTTTTCTTGTGTGGGCTGCTGGCTGCTTCATGTATAAAATGCAGCAGAGGAGCAGAAGGGGACAGTCTGTCTTTTGGTGGGAAGGTAGCAACACAGAGGGTTTCTGTGGATTTTAAGGGTCAGACCTTAGGACACTTCATGGGCCCTGAGGCTCAAAGCTCATTTCCATAACTGTGGGGAGAAAGGGAATGTTTGGGCTTTCCTGAGGTGGCTCTCACTCAACCCTGGGCCTGTGCCATGTGTGAAGTAAAACAGGGACTCCCTTCTCTTCCATTGCCTGGGAGCAGTGTGGCACCAGCAGTGTCACTCAAGCACATGACTGCAATTAGAGTCTAAAAATAAAGTGTTTGCTGAAAGCCTGGGCTCTTTTCATTCTAATATTCAGGGGATTTATTGCTGGTTTTCTGCTCACCTGTGGCTAGAAGGCTCTAGTTTTAATGCAGCAGGAGAAAGGTGATGGGAATTGTTCTGGCTGTTCCTTGGAGCTGTCAAACCTGGCTCTCTGCTCAGAGGAAGTGCTTAGAGAAGGAAGAACACTGTGATCCAGCACAGTCGTTTTGTGCTGCATTTTGCTAATGATCTGCACTGGTGCAGGCAGTGCCTCTGAGGGAATGGCCAGGATAACACCCCTTTTCCAGCAGGGAAATGAGTGGGGTTTTTCCACTTCAAACCTTTTCCTCAGCATGATCATAAAGTCAGTAGGACATCGTGTCCTGTGTAAAGCTGTCCCAGAGACATGGAGTTAGTATCTCCTTTCTGTAGCAGGTTCCTCTGCTTTTCAAACCAGCTAAATTTTCAGGTGCTGGTGTTGCTTTTCTCAGGAGGATGGTGCTTGTGCTATGTGGAGTGCTGGGTCAGGGGTGGATTTCAGGGAGGGATTTTTGGCTCCTGGAGTACTTTGTTGTTCCTTGAAGGCCCTTGGGCACCTTCCTCAGCTGAGAGCGCTGATAGAAATCAGTCAAAGCCTTCATCAATCTGAAGAGGCTGACTTGCAGTTATTACTTGTTTTGCTTTTCCTTGCTCTGTCTCCTTCATCTTTTGTCAATTTATAAAACACTAAATAGAATTGTACAGACTTTCAGTCATGAAATAAATCCTCAACGTCAGCAGCTGTAAAATAAAAGTGCACCCAAGCTTACTGTATTAATTTAATTACTTGGCATAAAGCTGCTGAATAAAACAAAGAACAAAACTGATATGGTAGATGTAGAAAATTCTTCATACTGACATCTGTGGAAGTTTTAAAGGGATTTTCAAGTGGGTATTTTGGCCTTGTTTAAAGAAATAAGGGGTGAAATGTAAATTTCCGTTGTCTTTCTGAGTATGTAAATTAGGTGATCCGTAGAGTTTAGGTGTGAGAGTAGGTGAATACAGAATGTTTGTAATGACATCCTGAGTTAGTACAGGAAGTAGCAGCAAGTATAATTAACTCCTTCTAAAACATACATAAATATTTCTTTACAGTTAAGGCATTAAATATGTAACAGGCCAGATCAAGAAGCAGTTGAAAGTTTTTAAAGTTTCTTGGACTAGGTAAGTAGAAGAACATGATGGTGTGAAGAAAGACAGGAATTCTCAAGTGGAGACTGTCAGGTGCAGCCTGAAACCAGTGTGTGTCAGGTGGATTCTGAAGAATGTGCTGTGAGCAGCAGCAGAAGCCAGTGCTGGGGTAAGGAAGCTCACATAAAGCTAGAGGAGATTTCAAGGAGTGAAGAGATATATAAGGAAGAATCCCATGGTTGTGTGATACAAGATAGACTTAATTGTGCCTTCCTGAGATGGGAGGTGGGTTGGTGGGATCTGTGTTTGGTCCATTGCAGGTGAAGACAGGTCTTGTTGCCTTCCCTGCCCTCCAGGAAGTCCTGCTGCCTGCTTTTGGGGGAATGCATCTCCTCTAAATTATTATACAACAGGAGTAGCTCGTGCTGCTCAGTTTTCCTGTGGTGAGGAATACTTGAGCAGTGCAAATAGCTGAGCTTAGAAGACTAATGAAGTTTACCCTTTCTCAGCAATAACTTAAACTCTGAGGATTTCCAGCTGGCAAGAGAAGCAATTAAGTATCTGGGCATTGGCATAATGAACGGAATTAATTGAAATTAATCTTGGCACAGTCATTGGCTACTCTAAATGAGGCACTAATATATGAGAAGTACTATACCTCACAGTTTGTGGCAAGCTTAATGTCTGTAAAAAATATTCTGTCACTGATCCTGGTGTAAAACTTGTACTCTCTAGTTCCTGATACCCATTTGGAGTGTTACAAAATGGCTGCAGATCTGTTCTTCATGTCACAACGCTTCCTGGCTGAATCTGTGGCCATCTGAAAGCTCTTAAATTGGCATTTTGGTGCTGAAGCTTGTTAATCAATCTAACATTGAGTGAAATAAGGGAGCAAAGGTACCTTTGGGGGCACAGAGGGACCCCTGTGAGCTGAGTTTTACCAGTGCTCTTCCTGACAGGATGAAAATACTGAAGTTAATGCTTCATTTCTTATCCTTCTCTGCATAAATTAGTGGTCAAAATAAGGGCAAAGCACCTGCGTTGCTCTGGAAATTGCTGCCGCCTGCTCTGGGGTCCTCAGCATAAGACAGACATGGACCTTGTTGGAGCAAGTCCAGAAGAGCCATGGAGCTGCTCCAAGGGCTGGAGCCCCTCTGCTCTGGAGCCAGGCTGGGAGAGCTGGGGGCGTTCACCTGGAGAAGAGAAGGATCTAGGGGGACCTTAGAGCCCTTTCCAGTGCCTAAAGGGGCTCCAGGAGAGCTGGAGAGGAACTGGGGACACAGGGAATGCCAGAGGACACAATTAGTTTAGATATTAGGAAGGAATTGTTCCCTTTGAGGGCGGGGAGGCCCTGGGACAGGGTGCCCAGAGAAGCTGTGGCTGCCTGGCAGTGTCCAGGGCCAGGTTGGACAGGGCTTGGCACAGCCTGGGGTAGTGGGAGGTCTCCCTGCCCGTGGCAGGAGGGTGGAACTGGAGGAACTTTAAGATTTCCTTCCAAATCAAACTGGTTTGCGGTTCTGTAACTCTGTTTAAGAATGCACTGGTTTTTGTACCAGTGTCCTGGGGGCTTTAGAGTAATTTGCTTAGAACACATTTTTAATGGGAGCATTGCTGGAACTGTCTTATGCCAGCTGAAACAGAGACTTTAAAAATCTCTCTTGTATTGAAAAAAAGGAAACCACATAAATCATAGTCAAGAGGGGAGAAACCTGGTTTATAGCTATAGATGTGTCAGGTACAACTTAACCTGATGCACAGGAGAAAAGATGAAAAATTGTGGGTATTATCCATGTGAGATTATTTTTAGAGCTCTGCTGTGTTTACATTTCAGGGGGATGGAGTGAGATGATCATTAAGGTCCCTTCTAACCCAAACCATTTTGTGATTCTCTGATTTTTTAAATTCTTTGTGAGGGGTGGCACACTCAAGAGACTATCCTTGGGATTGCTGTGCTTGAGGGTTTTTTCCTAAGACTTCAAGACATTGATCTGGGAGTAGAGTCTTGAAAGAACACTGTGTTCCCTCCGGTGGCTTTTGGCTGAATACTGGACGTTTTTTCCATGGACATTGGGGAAGGAAAGGATCAAATCCTATACCCCACTGTGGTGAGCTGTGTTTGGAAATGAAAGCAGCATCTCTGGGATTAAGAAATACCAGATTTGTAGCTCCCAAGGATACTGGGGTAATGTCAGGACGCCGCAGTGTGTGTCATTAGGGTGACTGCCTTTGTGAAGCTCTTGCCACAAATTCATTGTGCCTGTTTATGTCAGTGTTGAGTGTGTGAAAGATGAGGAGGGAAAAAAAGGAGTAAAGAGCCCTCTGAGTGTGGTGACACCCTGAAAAATTGGGTTGTGGCTCTTCATCATCTCTGGTGAATTTCTTATTAAAGTTTCAGGTAACTAATTTAGTTGCTGAATATGGCTGAGCTGAGGATGAGACAGAGCTCCTTGCTGTAAGCTCTCCTGATCCCTGGAGGTTGCCTGTTTGTATCAATGTCGTGTCCAAACTTGCTTTTGCATTACAGCATGAGAGCCCTGAAGTGGCTTTTAAACCTCACTGGGATGTCTCCAGATGTTTACATGCAGGGAGAATGGCAACTCTTAGTCAACTGAGGAAGATGTGTGTCAGACAGGATTCCACCCTCCTGCTTCTGGTTTGGTGGCAGCATCTTTGCTGACTCCTGAGTGCCCAACTCGTTAGATCTCTTACATTTCCTTCTGAGACTGAACAGCAACTGATAGCTGAGTACTTGGCTACTGCCTTCAGGATTAGAATAACTGAGCACTGTTATCTCTGGCACAAAGCTTTGTGATTTTTTCACGCTGTTCTGCTTCTGTCATTCAAAGAAGAAAAATACTTTCAAGTGAGGGGTTGTGATTCATTGGAAGACCTGCAGCTTGGGGTGTTGTGCTAATGCCCAGTGTGAGTCCCAGGGTCCCTCCTGGATGTATATCCTATGGTTGCATGTGTTTGGCTCTCTTAAAGAATGATTCCCTAAGTGACAATCTATCATTGCAGGCCTCTGGTAGCTCGGTGGTTTTGGGGAGGATGAGGAACCTAATCTTACATTTCACTGTTGGCTTTCTCCAAGGATTCAAAGGAGACATTGCTGAGTGGGTGGGAAGCAGTCTTCGATTCAAATGGAGTTCACTGGAGGGGAAAGAAAAGTCTGAAGAGATCAGGGTAGTTGAAGCATGGCAGTAGGATTCAGGATCCAGGGCAGGCACACTCCATGGAGAGAGGCTGGCAGCTGCTCTTGGCACTCAGTGAAGGGAGGCTTTGTATTTTCATTTCCTCTTTGTGCAGAAGCTGCAGCACCTGGAATTCCATTGGAAAGTCAGCTTCATGAAAGAGGCAAGGGGAGAGTCTTCTCTTGCTGAGGGAAGTCCAGCAGGGTGGATATTTCTGGAGCTATGGGCTTTTTTTTCTGACACCTCCACTGAAGGACTTTTTTAATGTGGGCTGAGTAGGGAAGTTGCAGTTGTTGGAAGCCAAGGATTTCAGCAGAGGGTGGTAAAATACACAGAGGAGAAGGTGCATGTACAGAGCTGCTCCTTCAGTGGGTAATTCAGTGAGGAGTTTGGCCAGTGGCCTGGAGGTGAGGAGGTGTTTAAAATCTCGCTTGAGAAGTAGCCTACAGACTCTGCTTTTCTTCTCAGAGCTTGTTTTCCTGGATGCTGGGATGGGGATCTGGCTATGGAGCAGAGTTAATCACCTGGATAAACCAGAGGGAGGAAAAAGCTGACTGTATTCAAACAGCCTCAGTCTGTATCGCTGGAGCAACTGACTTGACAGCCTGATGGATTGAAGGAAAGCGTGGGATGTGCTGAAAATGTTTGATTTTTCAATTTCATCTATCCCTTCCCCGGTCTGCTAGCTGTCAGTCAAGCACTACAGGAGCAAATCTTTCCTGATACAGCTATTCTCCAGCACGTTTCATATGGAATAGCTTAGTTTTGGAGACAAGCAATTGATTTCCTATTGCTTTTTTGTCCCCTTTTCCCAAGAGATTCCCTCAGAGCTACTTAAGGTAGGTGTCCTGCCTGCACAAGGACTTTCCATGTCAGTGCTGCTGGTGTAACCCCAGCTGGCAACTGCATTTTTTAGCCAAACCCACAGCTCCTCAAGGATGTGCCAGTGCTGATTAAACTTTCAGGAAAGGCTTCAGGAGAGGTGCCAGCATGGACTTCATGCTCCAAGAGAGATCAGCTGCTAGACTGTTCTGGGGAAAGAACTTCCCCATCTTAGGATACTTGGGGAGGACCCATGCTTGGATCCTGTCTCGGAAAGTTTGGTTCAGTGAAGGTCTTAAAGAGGGTGCTTTGCTGTAAGACTTGCAAGCATCCATTGGTGAATTGAGACTCAGGGCCTTTTCAGAACAGGAATCGTGTAAAACTCCATTTTTATGTGAAAAGGTAGGATTAATACTGCTCTTCATTGAGCACTTGTGTGTTTTATTACATCAGCTCCTGTAACGGAGCTGTGTTCTCTCCCACTGTGACTAGAAACCTCTGAACCCCTGTCTGAGCTGATCCCTTCCAACCCAAACCATGCCATAAATAATAAAGTGTCTTCTCCCCACCAGTACTGTGGAAGTTTGCAGTTCTTTAGCCCGTTCCCATCTGTCTTGTACTGTGGCTGTCAGTGAATTATTGGATGCTGATAAAGGAGAGAGTTGTCTTTTATTTTGGTAGCATTTAAATTAATTGATGGAGCACCTACCCTCATTTCTCTTTCTTGGAAGCTGATGTGCTGAGATTGCTGCAAGCTATGGAAGGTGTTCCTGCCCACAGCAGGGAGTTGGAATTAGAGGATCTTTAAGGCCCCTTCCAACCCAAACCATTCCATGATTCTGTGATTCCTGGGGAGACTGACACAGACTCTCTTCTGTTAATATTACATACCACATCTGTGTTTTCCAGAAAACTGCTAGGATGAAGTATGTGTAGCCTTTTGTTTAGAGCTTGGGGGACTTCAAAAATCCTGGCTTGTTTTTTGTTTTTCTCGCAATGCAGCCCTTTTAAAACAAACTCACCCAGCTGTAAATGACCACGTTCATAGTTCCAGGGAGTTCCGAAGTGGCCAAGGAGCAGCACCTGTGTGTAAGCACCATACCCTGTGATCAGTCCAAAACAAATCACCAGGAATGCAAAGTAAAGGCAGATTTGCTTAAATTATGGGCAGGCTGGGATGTTTCCCTGAGCTGTTTGAGTCCTTTAGAAAGAGAAATAATTTTGTCAAAGCACTGGCTTTGTTGCTTGTGACATGTTAACGGATCCTCCGAGATTATCATTTCACTGATGTTAATGTGGTCTGAGCTCTGTCTGGTTCTAAACTGCTTTACAAGTAAAGCATGGGGAAGCCAGAGCATTGTTTGGCTTAGGGATTTATCCTGCTTTTTATTTAATCATCCCATTGCCAGTTGCAGTTCTGCGAGTTTCTCCTGACTCTGAGTGATTTGAAGTGTTGAGTCTTGGTCTATGAACAGAGTTGCCTGAATATCTTTGTATTTGAACAGCAAGGGAAAAGGGGTCCTGTGCTCTGCCAGAGTTTTATTTCCACCTTGAGGACAAACAGCTCCAGTTTTGTTGTCACAAGTCCTGCAGCACTGGTGTTTAGAAGAGTCATTGGTGGAAAAAGGGGATAAAACAGCCTGACAGCTGCTGGAGATAGAAAATAAATCAGCTGAGCTGAAACAAAAAGGTTGTTCATCCTGAATCCTGCAGTGCTAATGGCAAAGCAGATTTCTGTCACTTAATATATCTTTTTGGGGAAGCAGAGGTGGAATTTAGTGCTAGAGGAGGTATAATATGCCCTTCTCCCAGTGTTTCTTGCATGTCTAGTTTTTGGGAGAGGGTGTGATAATTCACTGAGTGACTTGGGCTGGGAAAAGTTACTATGACAATTAGTCTGGGTTTTGGTGTGGGGTGAGAATTTGATTACAACGGGGGAAAGCACTCTGTATTCCAAGGGGACTGGTCACTTCTTTGCTTTTGCTTTGCAGCCCTCCCCACTGACCTGTAACGGGTGTTGCACTTGGGTGGAGCCTGGCAGGACCACTTTGTGGCAGCCTTCGCACCGCTCAGTCACTTCCTAAATGGGTGTTTTCTTCTCCCTGGTGCAGGGCCTATGCAGAAGACTCTGTCAGACACGGGCCAAGGGCAGATGCAGGGGAGAAGGTGAAGCACGAGGAGGAAGATGAGGAGAGCAGCAGGAGGGCAGTGGCATCGGGCGAGGAGGAGGCGCCGCCAGAAGGGAAGAAGAAGAAGCGCTCCGGCTTCAGGGACCGCAAGGTACCAAACCTGGGCATCTTGCAAGAGAGAAAACTTGCTCTGTACCTGTCTTCATTTTCTAAGGGACCTTGCTGTTTTAGGAACCCATGTTGCCAGGAGTTTCTGTAGGTTGGAACTTGCGGATTTGGAAAGCACCATACACTGATCCTCTGAAATGGAGGCCTCTTTCCCCACCTCCACTTGCATATCCAAGATAATCAAGGCTTCTGCACTGATGGCTGTTAGGATGGTCCATTCAAAGCAGGGAATTGGTGGCAAAGCTTTTAAACCATCTGGGACACTCAGCATGTGTGTCTCTGAGTCCATCCCTTTGCCTGTGAATATACACAGTTCATGTGGGAAGAAGCTGAGGATGTATGTGGAAGGGAGGGTCATAAGAAAGGTGTACTTTAATTCTTAATTATTCTGTGCAAATGTACTTGTTGAAATACAGCCTCAGTCTCTCTTCTTGGTTAGTCCTGGCTCTCTCTTGATGCTTCTGGCTATTTCATCTTCAGATGAGACATATTTTCAAGAGGAAGAAAACTTGAGTAATAAACTCTATTGTTGGCTTGTGACCTGCCTTCACTCTTGGGCAGTTCCAGGAGCTTTGGGCTCCTCAGAGCTGACAACTGGTTTGGCACTATCTGAAACCACTGTTATTAAAGGATGTGTAATTTGGTCTGACAGAGTCCTGTAACTGGGAACTGGCAGACAGCAGTATTTTATTTTTTAAGCCCATCTGGATGTCAGTTTTGTAGGGCTGTGTTGGATGATGTAATATCTTTGCAGCACCAAAGAAAAGAAAGGAATTGTGAAAAGCATCTACTCCCATTTTGTTATGATTTGCTTCTGATAATTATTTTTAAGCTTGCGTTCTGGAGGTTGCATCTCATTAGCTGTTAAATTGTGGATTGTCATATATAGTGGCTTAACAGCTTCTCATGAAAAATTAAGAGCTGTTTCCTTTGAAGCTGCTGAATCATTTCAGTTCCTGGTCAAAAAAGATTACATAACTTGAGATTTCAAGTGCCTCATGGTATTTGGGGCTCCAGACTCTCTCCTGTTGTGACATGTTGGTGGCATCTCAGTGAAGTTACATAGTGAGATACTGTGCTGAGATATTCAGGATTGTCCAGGAATGTGGCTTCTTGGAAGCTGCTGATTTTCATGGCAGCTGGGTGTCAGGTGCTCTGACAACTCCAGCTCTTGCCAGTACCACTCAAGAAAAGCAGGTTATTGGTTTTTTCCAGTGCCAGCAGATGGAGGCAGGTTGCAAAGAACAAGCCACAATCCACCTCCATCCACTCTCTTACTTTTGAATACAGTGAGTCTAAAGATTGATTTTTGTCTGATGTGGCTGCTAGCTGGGGAAGCAAGAGGAAGTGTTTTTACAGGCAAGGACTGTAAAAAAGCTCCAGTTGTTAGAGATGTGCCTGTGTTGACCAGCTCTTTCCTTCCCCAGCTAGGCAGGGAAGAATATGGCCATGATTTCCAAATTAGACACAAGCCAGGTGTGCCCAAAAGATGGGAATAGTGTGTGGCCTGGATCCCTTCTCATCCCAGCAGGAGCTCAGGAGGAGCGATTTCCTCCAGGACAGCTTTGTTTAAGACAGCCCTCATGATCTTTGTGCCAACACAAGCCTTTTCTCTGCAGCCTGCAGACAGAATGTACCTTGTGTGGCCTGAATGCCGATGTTGCAATAGCTCCATTAAAGGCAGGATGTGCCAGGTATTCTCCCAGGTGTCTGCTCTGGGTTGGAGCAGCTCCACTGTGGGCTCGGTGTTTGATCAGCAGTTGCTGCAGTGAGTCACTTCGGGAGCTGTGTTTGAATGTGGCCAGCTCAGATGTCAGGGGAAGGTGTGCCCCTGCTCTGGGCTCCAAATCAGGGCTGCTCCCAGGATGTGCTGCTGCCCTGATTGTGGAGCACCTCGGGGATTCTTGACTCTTCTACGTGTTTAAGAAAACCCCAACAAACCACCACCCACGGTAAAAGCTCTTCCCATAATTAATTGAGAATAGGGTGGTATTTTCCTTGCAAAAAAATTAAGCCTAATTGGAAGCATTTAACACTTGTTTGTTATCCTAATGTTGCTTTTAATGAAGTTGATGATTAGTGGTGAAGCAATAAATTAAGTTTGACATTGCTGTTTTAGATAATGATCCAGTGAGGGGGAAGCTGAAACAAAGCACTCTCAGGTGTTGGGATTGTGTGTGGATGGTTCCCAAGCACATGTTGTCTCTGCAGGTCCTGGGTATGTAGGGCAGAAAAGGAAAAAATTACTTGAGTGCCTGTATAGTTTGAAGGCTAATGAGCTGTAATATGTGATGGGGGTGGGCTGATGTGTTAATTAACTTGCTAAAAGTGTTTGCATGCAGAAGTAGGACTGACTTATCAAGATGTGCTGGCAGTGTTTGGGTCCTGCAGGTATCTAGCCTTAGGATGTTCCTTGTGCTGAATTTGGGTGTGTGTCACAAGAGGAAGCACAAAGAAAATGAGTCCTTAATTAATTTACCCTGTTAAGATGTGTGCTGTTGCATAGTCAGGGATGCCCTAGTGATGGAAGGAGGTGCCTTGAGATGTTAATTTAGAGCTTTATGTTCATGTCAGCATAGAATTTAAGGTTTTTTTCTTTTAACCTGAGGCTTAGCATAAACATTGACAGTCTCAACAGCACCTTCACTCTTGTAGAGCAACAGGGATTACTTACTTGTCTTTCTCCTCCAGTACATGCTCTACTAATAAATGCAAAAAAGGGATTTTTCCCCTTTGGGTCATATCATCTTTCTGGAGGTGCCTGATTACATGAGGCTGCAGTTCTGGGGGCTGGATGAGAATTTTGGCTGGTCCTCCTTGCATCGGGGACTGGTTTGTGCTAGGGAAATGTGTGAGGTCAGGAGAGCAGCCACTGGAGAGGAGCCTGGCATGATTTTCAGTCCAGGTTGCTTTGAAGCAGTGCAAAAACCCCTCACAAATGCTTGTGTGCACCCAAATCCATGGGCTCTTACCTCCACATTTTTGTAGGGGATCAGGTCACTCCTGCTATCACCCACTTGATATTTTGCACCCAGTCATGAGTAAGTGAGATTTTTTTTCCCATTTGCAGCATCTTGGCTGCTCCTTTCTTGACCTGGCTTCGTGTTGCACCCAACCTTGCAGTCAGAGGGATGGGCTGCAACGTTTGTCAGTTTTTGCCAGCTGATTATCTCATTAGCAAGAATGATGTAATTGTGAGTTCAGCTGCAGGCAAAAGGGAAGAAGTGTGTCTGCATTTGCTCCCTTCTTTTAGGGAAGCTTGTGGAAGAAGTGAGATTTCAGTTGTGATGAAAGCAGCCTGTGAGATGCTAAAAAGCAGTTTAGATTCTACTTTTTTGGTCTAGATTGTGCATTTTTGTGCTGTAAGCTGAGATAGGAGATGAGCCCATGTTGTTAGTAAGCTGTTGCTGCTTCAGAAGTAATACTCTAAATATTCTAAACATGAGGAGAAAAGCACCTGACAGCAGCAAGCCTGACAGTAGCATCTTAGCAGGGGCTTAAAATGGACGCAGAGGGAAGAGCCATTGTGGATATTAAGTCAAGTGGGATAAAATGAAACAGGGTTTCATGTTATGTCAGGACTCCTGTCTCTGGTGCAGCAGTGGAGTTGTTGAGTTGTGCCTAGCTGGGCTGAGGGGAAGCATCTGACAGTGCCTTGCCAGAAATTTTTCCACAGGCTTGGAAAATTTGGCTAATGATTTTTTTAGCTAGGAAGCAGGCAGGGTTGAAGGGTTGCCATGGATGGAGGGAGCTGGTCGTGGTCTGTGGTGTCTGCTCCAGCCTCCAGTCTGGGGTTTCATGCTGTCCTTGGGTTTATTTGTCTTGCTTGAAGGTAAAAATACTGAGCTGTTTCTGGCTGATTAAGCTGGGTGGGGTGTTATTCATGAGATCAGGTCAGGCAGGAGTGAGATATGGGCCTGCACCCACAAGTGAAAAGATCATGTTGGCATAAGGAGCTGCCTCCTGCCAGGTGAGAGCAGCAGACAAAGCCGGAAAAAGTGGTGGAAAAGTGCATGTCATCTTTTACTGGGGCTCAGAGCTTGGCAATAAAGCAATTTCCCTCATTCCAATGCCCTTAGCTGTGGAGAACCCTGTGGACTGAAGCAATAAAAGTGGGATTAGGTTTGTTGTTTAGAGGTGCAAAGGGCCTAGGGATAAAAACTTTCTCCTGCAGGAGGGAGGGAGCTGTCTGTAGTGGTTGATGCAAGGACATGTGAATTCTGGAAAAGCTGTGGTGATGCAGAGATGAGGGGGGAGAGTGCTTTAGGTACTGTCATTCTAGGTCATGTCATCTGTGGTTGCATTGCTGGAGATCTGAGCTGGGACAAATAAAGAGCAGAGAGGCTTTGCTTTACCAAAGCCTGGCTTGGGAGATTCAAAGCATTTGGCTTTTTTTTATCCTAGAAATAAGAAAAACCAGAGAGGGTGTTTTCCATCTGATAAACATCAGGCTGAGGAAGTTGTTCAAGTTTAAGGACAAGGCTGAACCAGGACCAGAGCCAGGAATGATCTACAGCTGCCTTGGCAGTACCCTTGATCTTGCCTGTTCTCTTGCAGCACATCATCAGTTGGGTTTTTTTCCTCCTATGGCTCTTGGCCAGCTGCAGGTTTCAAGTACATTATGGACTGTTAAACACAGCATATAATGCAGGAACAAAAAGCTGAAGTAAGGAGGAAAGTTTTCTGTGCTAATCCATGATGAAGTGTAGGTGTCTGTACCTTTTTCCACCCTTGTGGCCTTGTATTGGGATTTTGTTTAGAAAAGCTGTCTGTTGTCTTTGATTAATTCCATCTGTTTGGGGGAAAACTGATTCTAAGTACAAAAAAAACCCACTGCTGGCAGAGTTAGGAAGAAGCAGATTGGTAGAGAGGACTGAGTTTCTGGGGGATTCTGCCAATGTGGTAGAAAAGAGGAAAAAATGAGCTTGGGTGACTGAGCAACCAGCTGCGGCTCCAAGTGATTTTTTCCAAGACTCTGCTTGAAAGTAAAGGTTTCTCCCAGCCTTCCAAGGCTTTTTTCTTTTTCTTCATGTATTAATCACAAATCAAACCCTTCAACATTGTGGTTAAAATGTTGGGCTGCTTTAGACTCACAAATGTGATGCCAGTGCTTTCGCTTATGCTCATGTTTTTAAAGCACCTTCAGGGATTTAGTGAATTTGTTTTTCCTCTGCCACCATGAAGAGTCTAAATTTATTCCTAATAAAGATTTTTAGTGTTTATTCTTAATCCTGGGACATCAGCAGCTGATATGTCCAATTTTCCTGGGTGTTCAAAGGGTTTTTTAAAGGAATAATGCCAAAGGAGTCGAGAGTTGTGTTGCTGTATACAACTTGTCCTGTGGCAAATCTCTCTGAGGACTAAGAGTCAGCGTGGGGCAGGAGCAGTGCACATCTAATGCTGGCTAAATTTCATTCCCAGGTGATGGAATACGAGAACAGGATCAGAGCCTACTCCACACCAGACAAAATCTTCAGATACTTTGCCACGCTGAAGGTCATCAACGAGCACGGCGAGTCCGAGGTTTTCATGACCCCGCAGGATTTCGTGAGATCCATCACCCCCAACGAGAAACAGCCAGAGAGTGAGTGCTGTGTGGGTGGGGAGCAGGGGAACTGACACTCCCCAGGCTCTGCTCACCTGGTCTTTAAACTTCCCAGCTCTGATTGCCAGGGCGGGGAAGCATCTCCTGAAGCTCTCCTGCTCCAAGCCCAAAATTAGCCTGAGCCCTTTCATGTTTCCCAGAATGCTGTGATCTGACAGATCTGGCTGGTGTGAGCCCTTGAGCAGATGGGATGCCTTTCTCCTATATTTAATAGGGAAAGATTACCTTTAAGTGAAACACTTCCTAAACCTACAAAAGGAGGTTGCTTTGACAAGGAAAACCTCAGCAATTAAGGTTGGAGTTGATGATCTTAGAGGTCTTTTCCAACCTAAATGGTTCTAAAGGGGTCGAGGCAGCCCCATGTGATGCTGCTGGTCAGGGTAGGGCTCATCTCTGCCTTCTTCAAATTCCCTGTGGGTTGCAGACAAACACACCACTTGTAGTACCTGGAGGGGTTTGGCAATCAACAAGTGGGAGAGAGACAGCTTGTTCTTGTCTGGAAAGCTGTGTCCTGAATATTTGGTGTTGGTGGGGAGGCTTTTGTCTGCATTGCATTTTGGAGGAGATTGATGTTTAGGGTGAGAGGTGGGAGATCATGTTCCTTGGTCTCCCACATTGTATCTCAAAGAATGAAACAGGCATTTGTCAAATTGAAACTCCCCTTGTCTCTGCAGACATTAATGAAGAACTTCAGCCCCCAAATGTTAACTTTTTGAGTGTGGGGTTTATGTCCAAATTGTCAAACTGTTTTGATATCTTAGATGACAGCTGCTAAATAAATACTGTTTACCCTTGTGCTTAGAAAATAACAATATGAAGTGTGTGCAGGAGGGAAGAAAAAATAATCCTGGCATTAGTGTTAAAAGTATGTAGGTGAATTGATATTTTGGATTCCATCAAGTCCTGGAAATGGCTATAGTTTCCATGTGAATTAATGGCTGTAGGTCACCTTCTTGTCAATCTAAAACTTCTTGAACTGCTACTTGGAAAAGCAGTAACACCTGTCTGGAAGCTTAAAAACTGAAAACATCCTGTGTTTCATTCAACACATCTGATTATTTTTTTACTTCTTCCACATGCTTGGTGCATTTCAGGGTGTGTACAGAAAATAGGTGGAAGAGTGCTCAGCAAACACCTCCTCAGAGACAAGCAGAGGTGACTAATGGGAAATAATAATTCATCAGTCTTAACCACTCACTTCCCATTGTATTGCCATTGTTCTCCTGGCTGTTGAAATGGCCCCATGAAGCCAGTCACTGCCTGTAGATGCCTGCAAATGCTGCCAGTCAGTGTCACACAGCAGCTTGTGAGGGAAGAAAGTGGCTTTAGGTACTCTTGGCAACTGGGACGGGATGGACACTGTTCTTGGGCTGCCCATCTGCAGGCAGAGCAGGAAGGCAGGCATCTTGGATTTTGTGGAGTTGAAAAATCTTCTGAAAAAGAGTCTTCAGGACTCTTTCTGTTGTGGATTTTCTTCTAGATGGAGCTGCTCTAGGGTGGTTGTTCCTGACAGGCTCTGTACATCATCACAGTCACAGTAAATGGGATTTTTTTTAATACATAATGAACAGTAGAAGAGTAGAACACTTATTGCTACAATAAAGTCAAACCAGCCATAACCTTGTTCTCAAATGTTTTTAAAGCTGGTAGTAAAAAATAAAAGAAAGATAGGTCTGGTTTTCAGACCAGAAATTGAGAACAAAGAGTGCTACCTGCTGGCCACGTAAGTTCTGTACTTCACACCCTGCTGGTGCTTTTGACTCATAGGATGATTTAGGTTACAGATTAGCTGGGAAACACTGGGGCTTCTTTTCCCCTGAGTCACGACTTGGGTGTGCCCTCCACTGGGGCTGGAGCATCCTGCCTTCATCCCAAGGTGTTCCTTGGGGTGTGATGCAGCCTGGTGTGTTCCTGGGAAACCCCTTCGAGGTAATCCTTCAGTGAGCTCAAGCTGCTGGTTGTAATTTTAGGGAGTAACTTCTTGTAAATGCCTTTTCTGTTTTATGGAGAGAAAACACTGTGCTATATAAGTGATCAGGAGTAATGAGGTAGCTGAGTCCCTGTTGTATTTATTTCTAAACTGCTCATCTATTGTGAGGTATCGTGTGCTTGGTTCATTTTTATGGATTATGTAGGGGAAAATTTGATTTATTGTCAATAAAGTGTCAGCTTAATTCTAGCCTGCATTTTGCTAGCTTGGGGAAAATGAATGCCAATTCCTCAGCTCCTGTAGATTGCTTTCTCTGCTTCAGTCAGACTTCCTGCCACAGCATTCCCAAGCAGTCAGGCTGTGCTTAAGGAATGACACGAGCTTGCTGAGCTTGGAATGGTTTGTCAGAAGAAGCCAAAGAATGGCATTAAACTTGAAAGCTGCTCTAAAAAAATAATTTCTTTCTGTGCTGTCTGGAAAGTTCAAGTGCCAGGAGAAGCGTGGGTGGTGATTTCTGCTCCCTGCAGTCCTGTATTATTTTTTTCCTCCCACGTCCTCCCGTACCTGAGAGATAAATTTGCCCCAAAATTGCATGGGCAGGGATGGCTGTTTTCTACCTGGTGCTTCCTTGGTACCCCAGTCCCAAACCCGTTGAAATACTCTGGTGGGAAGTGCAAGGGTTCCCTCCATTTCCCCAAATTTATCTGGGTCCATTCTGCACTGATTGTTTTCCTGGGGAACGTGAGTATTTTGGAGCATCCTGGACTAAGAAGGAGCTGTGTCATGCTCAGCCAGTATCAGTTTTTTCTTATGGCCTTTACAATAAGGATTGAAAGAAGTAAAAAATACTTCTTACATCTCATCCCAGCATGCTGTATCGAAGGCAGGTTCTTCCCAAACCAATCCTGTTCTTCCATCCCTGTATTAAACTTGCTGGTTATCCCAGACTCCTGCCATAGGAAAGATCCATTTCAAGTTTCACCACGTAAGGAGCAGCAACTCAAATATCTGAACTCCTGCAAGGTTTTTTGGTTGGGTTGGTTTTTAGTTTGAGTGCAAGAAAGCCCAGACATGCTGCTGAAGGCCAGGCAGAAGCAGCAGCTGTGGCCCTGCAGGCTCTGTGCACGGGACAGTGACAGAGGAGAGGAGCGTGAAGGACAGAGCTGGTTTCTGCTGGCTGCATCAGTGTCCAGCTTGCTTCTCCTGTTAGAAATGGTTTGTTTTCCATGTCTGAACTTCACGAGAAGCTGAGCACAAGCTGGCCTCTGGGGTAGTACCAATGCATGAGTGATTATTTGTAATTTTGATTAAAGTTCATGAAATATGGATCTGATCCCCTGCACAACCAGCAGCCAGGAGCTGTGACAAGCACTCATGTGATGAGGAGAGGAGAACTCCCTGGGCTGCTACAGATCCCTGAAGTTACACAAAGTGGTCAGCTGGGATATTTAAGACCTAGAAGGAAGCCAGAGATTCTGGGATTCCAGTCCTTTTGGGAATTTACTCTCCATTCTTCCCCAGTACATCTGCTGGACAGGGCTTCAGAGAAAGGATATGAGTGAGAGGTAACTCCAGTTGTCTCCTGAACAAGGTGGGGCTCTTTTTCTGTGGAAATACATAACTCCTGGGCAAGAATCATCTTTGAGCCTGTCATGCCTGATGTTAGAGCCCAGGAAAAGAGCCAAGGAGGTGAGAGTGAAGTATTTACATATTTACTTTTGTGCTAAAAGTCACATCAATGAGGGCTTCCCATACAGGTGCCAGGTTGGTGTGGCTGGTCAGGTGTGTGAGGAATGCATGTCTCACAGGGAGACTGAGTAGCCTCTTGGAGCAGGAGGAGATAGATGGGAACCAATCCCTTGATCCTTCATTCCTGGAACAAAACACTCCTGGATTTGAACACAAGCCCGAAGCTCTTGTCCCCTGAGAAATCTCAGGCAGCTCATTGTTTGCTTGCAGATTACATTTTAGATTCAGAGGGGAAATACTCTGAATACAACAATCAGAAGCTGGATTACAGCTCTGGAGGGGAAAGCTTGCTCCAGCATTTTCTCCTGCCGTAATGTGGCATATCACTAGCACAGTTAGCAGGCTCTTCAGTCTTCATAATTAGCCTTTTTATTCATCTGCTGGCAAAAAAAAAGAGTTCATGCTATATATTAAGCAGTGAGGGGAAAAAGGAGATCATCAGTGAATGTTACCCAAATAATGTGAAAAATCTGACAAGGGTATTGAGAGTGAAGGAATTGAAAAGGCTTTTCCATCAGTGAGAAACTGCAGGTATCCCAGAGGAAATCAGGGTGGTTTCTAATTGATCTTAACTGTGTTCTTGGCATAATATAATTGTCCTTCTCCTGGAAGCTCATTTTTTAAGTGTTTTTTAGAACTACAGTCTATAACCTGCTGCCTTATGGATTTATTTTTACAAGATGACATGAAGAGCTTAGTGATTGTCTGCATATTTATCAAGTGTGGTAATTAGCTGGCTTTGAGAAAATCTGTGGAAAGTGTGGTGTGTTAATCAATGGGAATATAATAAGCATTTGATTTTCGATTTGGCTATTGCTGAACAAGAGTAAGAACAAGTTATTCTGTGTTTTTTCCTTTACATAATTCATTCCTTCTCCATGAAAACAGCCTCCCCAGCCCAAAATGAGAGAAGTAAATGCAGGGAGTAGAGTTCTGCTGCTGAACACCCTCTTTTCCCCATTGTGGCAGGCAGTGAGCATTAAGTAATTTTTGCTTTATATTGAAACATTTTTATTTTTAGAGTGCTGTGAAAGTGCCATCACATGAATAAAAGTGGCAGCCTATATCCCTGGTGTTGGTGAGTAAATGGTGTCAGTCTACTCTGAAAGAGCATTTCCAGTGGTGCTAGTGCTGCTGTTTATTTGGGACGCTGATAGATGGTATCAGAATTTGTAGGAGTAATAAGCAGTGGAAGTTAAACATTCCAGGGAGGCTGATTTGGAAATCATCGCAGGTCACTGAGATGCTGCTGGCAGTGAATGGTTGGTGCAGAGCCCTTGGCTGCAGGAGCAAAAGGGATGTGCAGGGAAAGGTGAGGTGTTGTGCAGGGTCTCAGGTAAATCAAAGCATATTCTGGGGCAGATCATGGTGGAAACTCTGGATTTGTTCAACAGAAACAACGAGTGAAGCTCTGGGTGGTCACTGCAATCCAGAGTGGCCATGGTGTGTGTCCCAGGCAAGCCTGAAGTAGCCAGGTACCCTCCTGAAATGACTGAAATGATTTCATTGCTGCCTCTCTTGAGGAAATCCTTTCACCCCCTTCTGGGAGAATGCTTTTTCAGCCCCTGCTCCCCAGTGAAAGGTGAAAAAGCTCTTTTTTCCTGGTTCAACATGCCTATTAGCCTGTGTTCCTGCAGCTCAGCAGCAATGGCCCAGCCAGGGCTGTTTGTCTTGGGAGTGTGGCACTTAGAGACAATCCTGTGGTGCCTTTAACAAAACACTCTTCCTTTTGAGGAACAGAGGTGTAATAACTCACATTCATTCCTCCCTTCCCTTGTTCAGCTGTGATTGTCCTCATCCATGCCATGTTCCCATTGGCTCGCCAGCCCACGCTAACGCTGAATTCCTATTGTAGCATCTTGCAGGAAAAGCCTCTTGGAGTTTTTTATGTAATTTAAAGAAGGACTCCAGGCATCAGGCAACAGACCCTCTTTGTTGGTTTCCTTTTGTCAGGTTTAAAGGCTTGTGGAAAAACAGGCAGCTAAGTCCTTAAAAAAGAAAATGTATTGGGAAAAGGAAAATGTATAGCGTAAAAGTGTATGCACTGAACATAAATGCCCCTTTTCAGCTTTTGAATTGGGTTCTTCTCTCAGGACCTGAATAAGGGGAATTTCACAGAGGAATTTAAGTGTGCACCTTAATTAATGCAGCAGAGAAGAGGGGACATTGTTGTGCATGGCTGGGAGGGTGACCATGTAAAACACTGGTGGAAACCAATGTGTTTGTGTGTGCAGTACAATTGTGGAATCATCTGGGTTGGAAACGATCTCAAGATTGAGTTCAGTCATTGGCCCAGCACTGCCAAGGCCACCACTAGACAATGTCCCCAAGTGCCACATGTACATGGTTTTTAAATCCCTCCAGGGATGGTGTCTCCACCACTGCCCAGGGCAGCTGTGCCAGTGCTTGACCACCCTCTTGGTGAAAGAATTTTTTCTAATATCCAGTCTAAACCTCCCCTGGCACAGCTTGAGGCCCTTTCCCCTTGTCCTGTCCCTGTTCCCTGGCAGCACAGCCTGACCCCCCCTGGCTGCCCCCTCCTGTCAGGGACTTGTGCAGAGCCACAAGGTCCCCCCTGAGCCTCCTTTTCTCCAGGCTCAGCCCCTTTCCCAGCTCCCTCAGCCTCTTCTGGGGCTCCAGCCCCTTCCCCAGCTCCGTTCCCTTCCCTGGACACGCTCCAGCCCCTCCAGGGCTCTCTGGCCAGGAGGGCCCAGAACTGGACACAGCCCTGGAGGTCCCTTAGCAGGGCCAGCCCAGGGGACAGTCACTACCCTGGGTCTGTGGCCACACCAGTGCTGGGACAGCCATGAGGCCATTATTTCCATATTTATTTATTATATACTTTTTTACTATAACTATTTAGAAATATATGGTATTTATCTATATGAAATGACAATTGTCAGCTCATCTTTTCTTGCTGTTCACCTATGCAAGCATCCATTCATTTTGGCTCTCTATTGAAACCTGTTTGCTTTCCCAGTGTCCAGTTGCAGGGGGTGCCATTAAGAGATACTTTCACTTGCTATTTTTAACCCATGTCCTTCTGTTGGCTTTCCATGTGTACACGTATAATGTCAGGCTGTCAGGGATCTGTCTTTCAGCAGCATTTCCTGGCATGGGAAAAGGAGGTGTTGCTGAGAAATGACTTTATTATGACACATGGGCCTAAGCTCAGCTTAAGTCACCATCCAGATGGATGGTGGGGTCAGCTCGGACCACACAAAGTGTCTGGAGCAAACTAATCACATGTATCAGACAAATCCTACCTCTAAATGCACCAATGCTTACTGCATTTATACCCACAGCTTGGAGGAGGGCAAAATTCAGGAGATTACAGTCTGAAAATGTGTATGAATATGCAATTTGCATTATTATCAGGCCCATGAAATATTGAGAAGGTGCCTTCTGGCTGGAATTTTCACAAGTGCAGAAAGCCTGGTGACAATTGCCTTGACCTTGGAAATTGGTGGCAGAGGAGTTGGAGCTGCTTTGGGTCACAAAGGGCGAGGGGGTCACCCTGGAGCAATGAATAATTCCATTTTCTGCACAATACCATGAAACTTTCCACAGACAGGAAGGGTTTCATTATCCTCTTTCAAAAGCAGGTGATGCAGCAGGCATGGGAAAGGTTCTTCCATCTTATTTTCTAATTTAGATTTGAAAAGAGGATGTGCTAATTACCATAAACAGTGGCAGAAAATGCACAGGACATCGCTCTTCAGAGGGGTTTTATTCCTCAGAGCACCAAAAATCAGCCTGTGCTCTCCCAAGTTTTGCTGGAAATGAGTTCTGCATAATCTCTTCTCAGGATACATCTTCCTGACTTTGGATTGCAAAGCTCAGATAATTCATCTTCCTGAATGTTTTTTGTCATCTTGCTTACACGTGCAGTCACTGGTGTTGGATGCAGCCTGCTGGGCATTGTGGGTTAGGTGAGAGCTTTGTGCCTTAACTCAGCTAAGGCTGGGATATTCTTTTCCTCTCTTCAGCATAAATAAGCATTTTGTGAAGGTCTCAGAGACTTTATTGGTATAAATAATCCCTCTCCCTGCCTTTCTCCCATCCAGCTAAAGAACTCCACTTCTTACCAAATTCTTCAACTTATCTCCTTTAAAATCTATTTGTTTTCTACACAAATATGAACAAGCTTTGGATTTGTTTGGGGATATCCCAATTAACTGTGGGAACAAGTCTTTCTTTTCCCATTTGTGAGCCTTTCAAAAGGTGTTATTAAAGCAACCAAGAGTCACAGGTGAGATGTTTGCCTGGTAATAGTGCAGGGATCTGCTTTGGGGAGGGGATTTCAGGCTCTTGAGAGGTGCTGGTTGCTGAGCTCTTGCTGGCCCTGCTATAGAAGGAGGTTTTCTTCTCTGATTCCATGAGTTTGTTGGTTTTTTGTGTTCAAAGTACAAAATGTACAAAACCAAATAAAATTTTTCCTCCTGTCTTTATAGTTTCTACAGGTGTTACTCAGACTGCATTTTGCTTTCCAGTCCTCTCAAACAGATAACATAAGAAATATTTAGTTTTATGTCATAAAAACTTCTTTTCTGTATTTTTTTTCCTCTTGCAGACCTGGGCCTGGACCAGTTCATAGTGAAACGCTACGATGGGAAGGTGAGCACATTAGACTATTAAATGTATTTTATTTAATGGCTTTTTTGACCTAGAATCCTTCAGTTATTACCTGTGTGAGGGTGTAAGTTAAATGAAGTGTGTGAAGTGTTCTCTTTTGAGCATTTTGGTTTTCAGTAGCATTGAAGTGCTTTTTCTGTAATGACAGAAAAATTGTTTCTATAACGAGACCTTATTTTAATGTTTACAGACAAAATATTACCACTTCCTATATTCTGGTGGGCTGGAAAATCATGAGTTGTAATCACATTTCTTTGCTGCTTCTTTCTCACTGTGTGAGAATCCAAGTTAAACCATTTCAGGGGAAACTCACTGGACCTTTCCCTTCCAGTCTCATCTCCAGATTCCTAAAGGAAGGAGATGCTCTTGTGGTTTTTTCTTGCACCCCAACCATGAATTTCCCCCCTATCAAACAGCCTTTCTCTGTTCCCCTTTTGAGCCCCAGGTCCTTCCTGCAGCAGTGCTCAACTGTTCTGGGTGTTTGTGCTGTTGTGAGAGGTGCTGGCAAAATCTTAAACAAGTTCTGCTCTAGTTTTGTGGCCTGTGAAAGTGGAGCTATGTAGCATCCCACCTTTTATTGTGGATATCACAGAGCTAGTTATCCCCACTGTAAATCCCACTGGGGTGGTAAAGGCAGCTCTGCCCCAGGACTGGCAGCTCAGATGGACTCCTTGATGCAGATAACTGCAGGTTAGTTCATTTTCCATCATTTCACCAGTGGCACAAGATGGTCCTCCAGCTTTCAGCAGCATTTTCACCCTCACCATCTGAAAATAAAGCTTTCAAAGGGACATCAGCATCTCACCCCCTATTGCTGCAGGGTGCACCTGACACAGTGTGTCAGGCATTTCCAGAAAACCTCAACACTGAGAAAAAAAGGGAATTTAAAGCTTTATATAAACAGAGTGTGGGCTGAACACGTGCAATTCCCTGGTTTGTGTTTAGCAGGGACAGGTAACAACAAGATGAGCAAATACCTGGGGTCCCTGTCATGAGCTCTGGGCGGGTGTGCTGGTTACCCAGGCAGCAGAGCAGGGCTTTGCTGGAAAACAGACAACAGGGAGGTGGATTTTGGCAGCTAGTTTTGATACATAAAGCTCCAAAGCGTGTCGTGAACACCTGTTTTCTTTTCCCTCCTGCTACAAACGTGATGTCTGCTTTTTGTGATTATAAAAAACAACCCGACCAAAGGAAGGACGTATATTCTTTACAAAATACCCTGTGTTTCTCCCTCTGGTTTCATGACAGTCTGTTTTGCATTTGCTCACTTTCATCATTTTATCTTGTCAAGCTATCACCCTCATCCCTTAGGCTTTACATAAACAAGAATTGTTTGTAGGGAAGAAGTGCTGAATCCCACTCTATTTTTGCTAATCGCTCCTCTGTTCCCAAGCAGTCTGCAGGCAGTTCCCATTTTATCCAATGGATAAAAGATCCAGAGATAAATCCTTTGAACTCAGCTTTCTGTTCCTTTGCCCCTCAACACCAAGGGCTCTGACCTGTAGTAGACTGAAATAGCTTTTTATATAACTTACAGATGTTGCTGCTGCACTTGGATGTCTCCGTGCTGTGGTTTGATTGCCTGAAAGTAAGGCAGCAGATTTAGGGGACTGCAATGGACTTTGCTTTATTATTACCTTCTCCTGGGACCTGATTTTTCCACACCTAATAACACCCAAGAAGCAGTGTTCTCTGAAAATGAAGAAATACAGGTTCTTGTTTGCTTGGCTGTCTGCTTAAAGACACCTTGGGACTGGCTGCATCTGGCTGTGGCTATTAGGGCAGTGGTAATGTCCAGGTGAGAGGATAATTTGAGAAGAGGAGAAAATGAGCTGGCCTTGGCTCTCCCCTGGTAATGAAGGAAGCTGACAGTAGATTGATCTGACAGCAACTTGTTCTCATTTTGTTGCTTGCTTTGGGTTTCAGTTTAAAAAAATAACACTGCTTTTAGTCAGCCAAGCACAGCTGAGGTGCTGCAGAGCTGACCTCGCACATTCTGAGTTTCACTTGCATAGTGATGAAACCCTTTTGCATCTCTCCCTCCGTGCCTGGTTCCAGCCACACATTCCTCTTGAATTATCAAAGCAGCCTCTACCTGGAGGGGATTTGCTTTTGTGTTCTGGAGGAGCTGCTGAGCTCAGGCAGGAGGGTGAGAGGGTCGTTACTGTTCCCCTAAGCATCCTTATGGATGTTGCACAGAGAATTGTGGTACTCAAAACAGGCCTGGCCACTGGAAACTTCTTCTCCTTCATTAAGGAGAAAGGAGTTTGTGAACAGTCAGATACAAGCAAGCTGTGCTGCTCAAAAGCACTGACAATCCACTGGCCAGATCCTGGCTGAAAAGTGAGAGAGGATTGATTTTAGTTCCAAGCAAAGATAGCGTGCAAGTAGTAATTTAGGAGGAGATTCAGTTAAATGGTCTGTGCAGTTAGTTGCATTTTAATTACATATTGCAGGACAGTGTTTGTAGCATCGGTGTGGATTTTGAGCATGTGTGTTTGAGATCTAAATGCTGCAGCATTAGTGAGATGATGAATGAGCTGCTGCTTTCACAGAACTCATTTTATTTAGGCTAAACTACCATCAGACAACTAACTGGCCATTGTGGGGTGATCAGGACTGATCTTGCCAGAGGATTTTGGGGAGTGATGTGCCTCTGTATTGTGCTTGTGTTGGGTTTTCCAGCCAGCTTGCTGTGCAGGTGACTGAGTGCCACAGTGAGAAGATAATGTCCACCTTTCTCCTCTTCTTCCTGCCCCTCCTTCTTCCTACTGGTAATTTATAGAGGTACTGGAGAGGGAGGTAAATGTTACTGCCTTATTAATGGTAACAACGCTCCTGTAATTCGAGCCTAAATGCTTTTTCTTCACTCATGCAAGACCAAAAACCCTGGAGACACTCAGCCAGCACAAACCTTTGGTCAGATATGTGTGCCAGCACAGGCTCTTGCTTTTGGGCTCAGCATGTACAGAGAGGCAAACCTGTAGCTCTGATTTTTTCTAAGAGTGGTGGTTTCTTCCCTAGGGAAGGAAGCTCAGCAAAGTAGGGGGAAAGAGGCATTGATTACTATTCATTCAGAGGAGAAAAAAGGTATTAATCATCTTGCAGACACTTCATATGGAGCCTGAGCAAAAGGCTGATGTAAGAACAGACACAGTCTCAGTGCTGTGGTGTGGAGGCACCCAGACCATGATTGTCTGTCTGCTATGTTTCCACTGTCTCTTCCCTCTTGCATTTGGCAGTGGGAAAGCAAAAGCATTTTTAACCCATCTGTAGGAGAAATAACTCATGTTTTAGTGATGAATATGTTCTCACTAAGTAGTAGAGATTTCTTAACATGTCTAAACTGCCATAAGCTTCATTAATGTTACGTAAGTTGTCGTGCAGATTTTGTGTAAAATTTTCTTTTTTCATGCTCTCTCTGTTTATTGATGGGATTTTTTTTTTGGCTTCTGCATTAATGATTGACAAGCTTCACCTCTCAAAGAAATAAAGGAACAGTGCTGTTCATGTTGTTGCTCTGAACTGTGAGCTGTGCATCCACCCTGTCACCACCCAGGTGAGCCAGCTGAGCTTCCAGGTGTCCCCCAGCTGAGCTTCCAGCAGTGCATCCTGGTGAAAAGGTGAAGGTGAGCTGGAGTGCTTTTAAGAGACCTCTGGCCTATTTAGGAAATAAAAGCCCCACTCTAGATGGCTTATTAGTTTAATTAGGATATACTTGATTTGCTCTTTTTCCTCCTGTGGGGAGAATTTCTTGCTACTGCTCTGTAAGAGCAAAAGCCTTCAAGCTACCAGCAGCAGCTTCCCCTCCTGCAGTAAGTAATTAGAGAGGCTTTCAGTGCCCTCTAATTAAATTTATGACTTAAGTATTTCCTGCCAGCATTTGTGTTTGCCTCTCTAGATGTTTGGGGATGCCATAAAGTAATGCCAAGCAAGGTGAAGGACAAGGAAAATACTTCACATGGTGTCTCTCAGGGCTGGTAAAGCATCTCTGGAATTCACTTCCACTGGATAATGCAGGGCTGTATCATGGAGCAAGGCAATGAGTATCTGTAGCTGCTCTGACCTGAAGGTGTGTGTCCATTAAAGAACACTTGTTGGGAGTCAGCTCAGGAGGCAGATTTCTTTCCAGATGATTTAAAGAGCATCTCAGGAGCAGAGGAGCTTGAAAAAAGTACTCGGGGAGGATCCCCAAGGAGAAGAGTGGAGGTAGATGAACCATTTCTGGTGGGTTGGGTGATCTTGCTCTCAGGTTTGAAGAAGTGGGAAGGAAAGGAGCCTTAATTAATTAGCTGGAATTTCTGGGACCCTTTGCTCTGTGGATGGGCTTTGGCTGGAGCATGGGGCTCCCAGCAGAGTGTGATAAGCTGCCATAGACCAAAACTTGCAGCAAGTGAGACAAGCCTCAAGTCCTGCTGTCATTCAGGAGCCAAACACTGGGTCAGAGCTCTGAGCTCCTGGGAGGTTTAAGTGCCTCTGAAACCTGAATTCCAAAGGATGCAACTCTAAATGTTGCCTCACCAAAAGCCAGTATCACAATTCAGTGAAGAGCAGCACAAAGTGCAGGTGCACTTGGAGGACACTTGGTAAGTTCTCCAGGTTAAATGCAATGAAAACAGGTGAGGAGTCCTCTAAATCCAATGGTGTGAGGTCTTGCCAGCATCTGCTGTGACAGCGTTTGAAATGAATGTGTCCCCAGTGTCCCCTGTTGGAGCTGGTGAGGCTGGGTTATGGCTTGCTTGGAGACACCTTGAAGTGTTGAGCCATTCTAGTCCATAATCCATGGGAAATGTCACTGTCCAGCTTCAGATTCCCTGCTTTGAAATTCCTTCACCCTCTGATCTTGGCACAGGCAATATTTGCATAATAACAAGAGGCAGCTTCTTACATGGATAATAACTTACACTGTTCTATATGAACATTCCTCTGCCATCCCTAAAATTGTTGTAAGGAAGCGGTGGGACAAAATCTTTGCCCGTGGCTTTCTGGGAGCAAGCAGAGATGCAGTTTACTGCAGATAACCAGCAAAGCTAAGCTGAGAGGGTTTTTATCTTCTTGGCTTCCCCTGCTGACACCCTGTCCACATTGGTTGGTTTCTTTGCTTGTTGGTTTTCCCCTCCCAGCCAAACTTGATCCTCCTGTCTGCTTCAGTTAGTTCTGATGTTTCCCTGTTTGCTGGGACCTGTGTGGACACTGAACTGTGCAAATTCTTCTCTTGGTTTGTTTTTAGTAAAACTGGATTTCATCAAAGAAAATACTTAATTGCTTCCAACACAGTGCACAAACATCCCTGTGGGCACCTGGGCTGCTTTCGGTACAGAACAAGTGTCTTCCTTTCCCACCTCCTCTACCAAACATTTGTGGTGTATTTTGGCTTTGACAAAGCTCTACTTGCTGTTATCCTTTTGTATTCCTAATTCTGCTGCTCATTTCTACAGGGCTCCTACTAAAATCCTCTGGTTGTTCTTTGTCCTCTTTTGTTCTGGTTTCTAGGTACCCGCGGGTGTGTCTTCCAGCTGCTAACATCTCTGATACTTGTCTTTGTTCTAATTCTGGTCTGTGCTTTTTTTGGTGTAACCAAGAACTCCCTCATTTTCTTCCCTTTTCTAACCCTCTCCCCTCCCACCAGGATTTCTGGCAGGTACAAAGCAGACAGCATGTGCTTTGATTAGTTTGTGCTTCAGACCTCATAATATCCACTTTTCATGTGAAAGGGACAGTGTACGCTCACCTCTCCTCCCTGCTCCTCTAATAAATACTCCTGAGTGCTCTCCTTGATCCTCAGCCTGGAGGATTTATTTCAGAACACCTGAGCTTGGCTTGTGGAGAGAACAGTTCTCAGGGTAACCATTAATCCCTGGTTCTATTAACAGGACCTGCTCTGATCAAAGCTCAGATGTGTGTCTCCCTGCCCTCCTGGTTTCACAGTGTCCTCTGAGGCTTCTGTCTTATTTTGCAGCTTGATGAGACTGTGATACAGCTGGCTCTGCTGGAAAATGGTGTTTTCCCCTAGAGACCACAAAGTCAGCTTGATTCCTTGGCCAAATGCTTTGGGGAAACATCATCTGTTTGCAGGTGTGTAGGTTTGGGAAAGGTTATATTTGCAAACTTGAGTTTTTCAAGTTACAGAATTAGGTAGAGTGAACTGTATTAAAGAATTTATTAGGTAGAAGATATTTAGTTGTTGTAGTTCATAAAATTTTTTGTAGGAAAAAAAACTAGAAACCAAAGGGGAGTTCATTCAGTATTAGTAGGTAAAGAGGAAAATATCTCTAAACCCTTTGAGTTTGCCCTGTAGCTTTGTGACCTTAATGAAATCTGTAGGGAAAGTTAGGGAAAAATAAACAACTTGGTAATATGCCCTCAGTGGGTGTAAGCAGTCTTTTAATCAAAAATGGTTTCTGGGCATGTTTCTGGCTTTAATTTCTTCGATAATTTTCCTGGTGTTAGCTTAATGCTTAATACTTGAGGGACACAAAACTAAGCTCTGAGAACTCTGTCCTTGCTTGACATGGCTTTAGTAGGGAGAAGGGTTATGGATGGAGAGGGAGGGCATGTTTTAGGAGATGCTTGACCTCACTTGACTACAAAAGGAGGTAAAATCTGGGTGGGAGAAGCAGGTGAAGGAAAAAAGGACTGAGAGAGGGAAAGAGAATTGGAGAATTGATGAGATTTTGGTGGGTGAGTACCAAGTGTACAGCCCCAACCTCATCAATGAACCATTTAATAATCATTTTATAGAGAATTATTATTTTCCTCCTCGTGTCCTTTCACACTGGAATTTCTGTCTGAGAGAAGGAGCAGTGCATTATTAACACAGTGAGCTCATCTTGGTAATGCAGGCTGAGATGAGGGAGAGCAGCATCCCAATTTCCATCAGAGACCTAAACAGCCATTTAAATTCAAAGGTGGCAAAACTCAGCTCGTTTTAGAATCTTGATGTGGGCCATCAAGGACCCTAATTTCAATCCTCCCCATTAAATTTGGATGCAGAATGCTTCAGTGGTCCTGCAGACTGTGATTTCATTACCCTGCAGAGGGCTGAGGGGAGCACAAGTGTAGACTGTCCCTTTTCCAAGGCATTTCCTATTTGCTTCTCCAGCAGGGGTTTCTCCCTTGCATGAGTGGCTCTGCTGCCTGCCGAGGGTCGGGAGAGTCTGGGTTGATTTTCTGGGTTGTACAGAATGCTGGCCTTGCATTTCAGGTGCCCTTTGTTTCAAAGGTGGTTTGAATATTTGCAGCCTTGCTGGAAGGGAGGGAATGCAGATTTCTCTTTCCAGTCACAGGAGGCCACCTGCAGTCGTAATTGCTGCCTAAGTTTGCATTCTCTGAACGTGCTCAAATTTAGAGTGGGAGAATATGCAGGACAACCTCACTCATGTCCAGCTCTGTATTTTTGTGCCCCTCTGTACACACAGATAAAATACCCCCTCCCAAAAATCAAAAGTTTTAAAAACCTTTTGATCAAAGTACACTCTTGAAAGGTATCCTCTGCCAATTGTGCACTATTCTCTGCCAACAGTAGATTTTAAGCATTTTCTTAGGTCAGCACTCAGCCACCACAGTTTGCCATGGAGAACCTGTTTGTGTTTCCTTGTGTTGGTGTGCAGACTTCATAGTGAATTATCATTCCTGTTGGCTGCAGAGAATGTGAGCTTTCCCATGCCTTAAAGAGGTTGATGAGTTTCTAAAGGTCCTTGTGTTGTTTCCATCACAGCCTCAAACACTTTTTTCTTATTTAATGATAAAGAAAGTGATATAAAAAAGCCCGGCGGTGCATTTAAAATTACTCATTTTGCATCCGCATTATAGAACTGGCTTTAAAAACTCTTAAATTCCTCCGTTTTCCCCCAAGTCCCTTTTTTGTCCGTGTTTCATAGTGCAGAGAGACTTCCACTATCTGTTCTTCCCTAAAGGACTTTTGAACATTTGGGCTGAAAGGCTCAATTTTTTAAATCTGATCCCGAATGCCTTTTTATTTCTTTATTCAGTTTTGTTCAAGTGAGGTGCCCGAAATCTCTAGATAAATGGCTTTGACTCTTTAAAGTTCAAATCTTTTTTAAAAAGAGCAAAATTTAAAATCTCCTGTTTTCAGTTCAGTGTTTTGATGCAGACAGAGTTGAAAGCATTCATATTTTAATTACCACAGCAAGCTGTTTTGCACTGGAATTTCTTGAGGGTTTTCTCTTGTCTGTTACCAAGTCCCTTAGTATATAGTTCCCTGGATTTTCAACAGCCCAGCTGTAATAATCTATGCCTGTCCTGCTGGCAAATAGGACTTCTTTTCCTACATGCCTACAGTTAACCATTAAAGAAATACATTAATAGATGTCTTATTTGAATGTTTTCCATAACTGAAGGTGGTCAGTTGGGACTGAAAGAGAATTGCTTTGCATCCAGGTGACTTCACTCCACACTCATGGGTTTGTATTTGCTCATGCAGTATTGGTCACCTGGAAGTTTTTCTGTTCCAAAGGAACAAACTGAGTACAATGATTGTCAATAAAAGGTGGTTTATTCTTCATCTAAAATCCCTTGCTAATTGACAGAATTGCTTCCTGGTTCTGGAGAAATACTCATTATGTCTCATAAATATTTACTTTATTGTTGTTTTGGAAGGTGTAAGTGGTCGCATAAGGGCTGACAAATTCCTGAAGCTTTGGTTCGTGGAAGGGCAAAGGTGGTGCTGAAACAGAAGTTACAGGAATAAACATGCCCAAAATGTCCTTTTCTTCTCCAGATGGAAACCCAAACTGGCAGCTCTGAGAGACTTCCCGAGACTGTGTTCTTCCCAAATTAAATGCCGTAGTTTCTGGAATGCCAGGTGAAGTGGAGCTGCCAGGATTTAGGTGCTCAGGCTTTCCTTGACCTGCATTAGGAATGGGAGCACCAGCACTGTGTGTCCATCTCTGTCTCTGCAGAGAAGACATCCCTCTGTGTGCAAAAATGCACCTTTATTTTTCAGATTTGCATAATTCAATATTACCTCACTCAGCCCTGGGAAAACAATTGTAAAATCAAAAATGAAGGTAATATTTGGTGAGGAATGTAAGGATTCCATGGGGTTTTTCCACCAAATCCTTTGTTACTTGGGAGCTGTACCATGTCCTTGACTTAAGGGGAGCTCCAGCAGCAGATCAGTTTTGGGGTGGAATATGTGACGTTTGTGATGAATCTTTGGGTGCTTTGCAGCCAGCCTGTACATTAAAAACTCTGGGGAGTTGCCTGCATGCAGCACACAACTTCTTCCTCTGGCACGTGGGTTTGGGGGAGCTTGGTCACTGCATTGTTCTGTTAAACCACACCCTGGTGCTGTTGGAGCTTGGAGCCTGAGTTGGGAAGGGCAAACAAAGCTCTGTATCCTGAATTTGAGTTGGTTTTTTGACCTGTTGTCAGTGTGGAACTGTGAGAGAATCTGCCTGAACGTCTGTCACGAGTTTTGTTCCACTGAGACTGGACTGGTGGCTTCTCACTGAACTTACACAGCCGTGCTTGTGCCAAAAGGGGGGAGATATTTGGATCTGTTTTCCTTTTTACATGTTAATTTGGATGTCTGCTCGTCTGTGTGCCTGTTAAATATGAATCTACTGCTTGATTAAAAAACACATCATAATTGTATGGTGTTCTAAAGTGTTCCCCATGGCTTGCTCACTTCGTGAATGCTGAGGTTTAAATGTTTTTTTGGGGTGTGCTGAATGATCTTAACCAATTACTCTGGTTTTGAGAGTGGATTTAATGTGGAAAAAATGTTAGTGGAAGACATTTGACTGTTTTAACTGAGCACTTTGAGAGTTCCCCTGTGCTCAGATACAAAAGGGTGTGGAGAATTAGTTTGTGGAGATGACATGTCTCTAAAAGAGGGTGGAGGTTTGGGAAGGGATTTTTCCCTGGGTGTTCTGATCCCTTTCTGGCTGAACTGGTGTGTGCTGGAAGGAAGGTGGGATGTGGAAAAAGTTGGTTTGAGGTGTTGAGGACTCATTTTGGGTCAATCACCCTGAACTTTGAGGGATGACAACAGCCCACACTGTGCTTTGTGAGGTAGGGAGACTGATTTCTTTTATTTTGTATTATTTTTCCTGGAGGTTATATATAATTCCTTGCAATAGAATGTTTCTTGGTGGGGAACAATTCTTGGGAAAAGGATGCTTTGGGCCTTTCCCATCATGGGATGAGCTTCCCACAAAGTTCATGGAAAGCAATCAAACACAAAGCTTCTCACTGAGACAGAGAATAAATGGGAGAGTTGGGAATTTTTTAAAGCTTCTGTTCTACTGCTGGGAACCTGAAAATCTGATTGATCAGGGCAGTTGTTATTTTCTCCTAAGATTAGTGGGAGAAATTCCCTTTTTCATGAGCTACAGGCACCTGAGCACTGTAGTTACAGCTTGTGTTCCCTGGGTTAGTGACAAGTAGATGCTGGTTTTAATATAAATAAATAACATTTTTTTACTTTGTTTCCTCAAAATAAGGTGCAGATAGGTAAATGCTTTTCTCTTCTATCTGTCTTTATATTTCAGAGACACAACTAACTTAATATCCTTTTTTATTTTATGGATGTGCTTTCCTCTTATGAGGAATATTTTGAGCTGTTTGATGCTGACTATGAATTTTAAGTGCAGAAAAGAAACCCATAAAAATTAATAAACCACCCTCTGGAACTTTTTCATGGGATTCTTCCAGCAAGATGCTAATAGCTGGTTTATGATCAATGCTGCCCAAGAAAGGCAATAAATCACAGGAGCAGGTGAGATGCTGCTGGCAGCACCTCCAGCAGCAGTCACAGGGAGCTGCTTTCTCCCCAGATCCTGCCTCTGGTTCAAAGGAAAGCCAGATGTTTGTTTGTTTGTTTGTTTGTTCTTCACGTCAGCATTGGTGTAATTTTTGCTTTTGGATCCATCTTGATGGGAATAGAAGCAAACCGTTTTTTGAGGAAATGATATTTCAACCTGGTGCCTCATAAGATTAAATGGCTGTTATCTTGCCTCAAATGAAGGCCATTAGCCTGTTGTCTGCTGGTAGTGACTNTTTTATGGATCCTTTTCAGCCTTTGGGGGTTCTGCAGATCAAAGGGACTGGAATTTTTAGCTTAGTAAGATATTGTGAGCTGATAAATGGAAAAGAGCTTGGAGCGAGAGGGAGATTGAGTTTGGTTTCAGGCCCGGTCCTCCCTGTGAGCTCACACACACACATGGTTTGGATAACTTTGATCAGACTTTATATTCATGTCAAATAGTCCTTTCTTGGCTCATTTCTACAACAGAGCCTAACTAAAAAGCTGTCAGTGAAATATAAAAATTTCCTATTTGAATTCTGTATTCAAGTCTGATTTTTTTACCATTAATCTCGAAGATTTTAAGCAAAATGGCCATAGTTTATTTAGGTGTATTGCAGCTGAGCTGAACCTACAAACAAATTCCATGCAATTCCTCATCCCTCATTTGACAAGGGGAAGCACCAATCTTTGCAGAACCTTTCTGAACACATCCAAAGGCTGGAAAAGGTCCACCAAATATGGATGGAGCTAGTAGGGGTGTGTGTGTCCATGGAATGGCTTGTTGGTGGTAAGGACACAAACCAAGCCTTGCATTTCTGTGTTTAATCTGGTGCTTTCTCTGCTCTCTTTGGCTCGGGTGGATGAGCAGAAGTTATCCCAGGAGAGGGAGAAGTTCGCCGACGAGGACAGCATTTTCTACGCGCTCGGAGAGTGTGGGCTCATTTCTTTTTCTGACTACATCTTCCTCACCACGGTCCTTTCCAGTAAGTATAGCAGGGGTTTTCCCTGAAATTCCTGGTTTTTTAAAGTTTTCAGGGTTCACAAGCAATAGCTTGTTGGCATACATTTCCCTAAAAGGCTTTCTTGATTGCCTGCAACTCGAGCTGAGAGATTGCTGTTGCTTCATCTGGTTTAGCCTGAGCTTCCAGTGCTTTGGGAAGACCAGCAGATCAATGACTTCTGAAGATTTATTTCTCATTTTGAAATGTGACAAATCTTTTTTTAATGAGTCACTTGACCTGCTGCTCAGATCTGTAAATGGAGACGTGTTCTTGAGCTGTGTTCATGTGATATTCTTGGATTTGGGTGAACGTAGATCTCCAGCCTTTCACTGGTTTCACACCTCTCCAAACTCCCTTTTCCAGCTGTATTTTCACTGGGTGAGCTCGGGTTTGTGAGTGATGTAATCCAATGAGGAGAGAAGTTAAGCTGTTTACATTTCAATGAGTATCATTAGATACCTTCGTCTTTTCACCCTGCTGCACTTGACTTGCATTTGTGATATTTCCATGATCTGCTAATCTGTTCCAGTCAAGTTGTCTGCACTCCAAGTGCCAGCACTGAAAAGTTTGCTTTGCTGGCAAGAACCAGTGAAACTGAAGCCTTTGATAATGTCAAATGGCATTTCTAGACTTTCTTCACGTGGAAGTCAAGCTCAAAACCTCATTTACAGAGCTTCTCTAACTGCTTGGAAGGTGTCGTGTCATAAACAGGAAAGTCAACGGCAGTTTGTCAGCCCCATTAGAAAATGTGGGGTAAGGGGGAATAAGCCACCATCCAAATCAACTTGAGACATTTTATTTTCAGATTTAAAACCAGAAAACTTGGCCATGTAATCTTGTATCTATTCCATGCTGACCTGATTTGTGGAATTAAAAACCTGGATGCTCCCCAGTTACCTGCAGAGCCCAGTGCTGCCTGCCCGGTGCTGTTCAGGGAGTCAGCTGGGTTCATCACTGATGTTTTGTCACAGCAACAGGTGCTTTATTCTCCCCCCATGTTCTTGCATGTTGTAACAGGAGACATGAGAGGCAGCTCTTCATTTGCTGAGGATCTATTCCTGGGAAGCAGCAATGCTCAAGGTCTTGTTTGTTGTCAAATGGACGTGGTGGGGGCACACTCGTGTGTGACCTTCATGTTGTGAAAACAAACAGAGAGATAAGGCTGGTTCAAGCCAGAGAATTTGTTTTATTACTTTAATCTGCTTTTTTTTATTTGACTGAGTCTCAGAACTGGCTCTTAAGACCTTTGCTGTTCCTTTCTTACCTTGATCTGCTGTGCCAAAATGATCTCAGGTATTCACTTGTGTCAAGAGGGCTTTTCATTTGAGCCTCCACAGATGACAATGAACTCTCAAACCTCTGGTATCACATTACTGAGTGTGGTTTGGAAAAGACTCTTGCCCTTGTTTTTATGGTTGTACTGGTGGTGAACAAGCCCCTAATCAAGTACACAGGGCACAGAATTAATTTTGTGTGCTTCCACAGGCAGCAGCAAGAGAAATTGTTCTTGCTTTCCTTTAATTTCTTTGTTGTGAGAATAAAAGAAAAGGACCACCTTGTGTTGGAGGAGCAGCCAGCCTTGTTTTGGAGGCTGTGAGGGAGGGACAGGGTTTTTTTCCTCTTGTTCTTGGGCTTTTAAACATGGCCACAGTTATGGGGGAGTTAGATTAATGAGGCTTTAAAGGGTGTGAAGGGTGGGCAGGGTAGGAGCTTTCAAAAAGGAAAAAAAAAAAAAAAAGGGTGGGGGAGAAATAAAGAATTCCAGGGCTTTGAGACTGCCTTTTAGACATTTGGGGAGTTTGCTAAATGGTTACTGAAGATGGAGGAATGTTTCTGGAGCTCCTGTCAAACAGTGATTCCCCAGAGAAAGAGTTTGGGTTTCTTTTTTAAAGCATTTGCTTTTGTAAAATAAACTCCCAACTAAACCTTGCCCTGTGGCTAATTAGAAAACTCACTGTTAACACCACACTGCTCTCTTGACTAGTGAATGTTGCCTTGCAGGAATCCAGTAGTTCCTGATTGGGTTCTTTTCCCTAGGAAATAAATAAAATAGAATGAGGAAAGTAAATCTTGAATGTGACAGTTCAATATTGGTTTTCTCCCTGTGTTGTTTAAATAACCCAAACATTAAGGAAGTATCTGGACAAGGTGGAGCTGTAGATTACATCAAATAAATAAAACCAAATAAATATTGGGAAAAGAAGGTGGCATATTGAGCACTAGGCAGGATAATCTCAACTCCAAAAGGAGTTGGAGATTGGGTCTGGAGGTGGGAGGCAGGAGAGAGTGATGGGGAAAGATCAAAGATCCATCGTGGTCTGCTTGGGCTCACTGGGCTCCAAACTGATCACTGAGAACCTTGCAAAACAAGAAGCCCCAAGGGCTGGACTTTGGGAGTTTTTCCCCCTGAACTCTTCCTTTCAGTTGTCTTTGCAGCCTGACCTGAAGCTCCCTGCAGCTGAGCTGGATGAAACAGGGAGCAGGAGGAGGAGAGGGGGCTGGAGGCTTCATTTCATGGTGCTTGCAGGCAGCTGTTTGCACATTGCTCAGAAAATGAGTCTGTCACCGTATCTTATTTACGAGCCATTTCTCACTCCAGCACTGTCTGTTCTCGTCAGTTGCTGTGTTTCTGTGAAAATTTATTTTTAAAACAACTAATAAAATAGCTTTTAGCTGCTTCAAAAAGTCGGCTTTTTGTTAAAGGCAGTGAGAGCTGAGGGGCCTTGAGGAAACTCCACAGTTTCTGTTGCTTCAGCTGCTCCTCATGTTTTGGGGCAGAGGTAGAAAGATGAGCAAATTCTGATGGAATTTCCCCTGGATCCTTTGAATGTCATTGGAAAACAAAGACATGGCTTCCCTGACCAAAGAGGTTTTCACTTTGGGACTTGGAAAACAAGTGGAAGAAGGAGAAAAAGAGCTTTTCCATGGCCAGTGACTGCAGTTTCCCAGCAAATGGGGTCCATAGTCCAGGCACACTAATTCTGCCTTCGTTAATAGGTACCGAAGAGAGCTGGGCATTCAGAGAATAAATTGGTGTTGTTCCCACAGTTGGACTGTTGGATTGTGTCTGGATTTAATCCTCCTGGCAGGAGGGTTCTGTAACATTGGTTGAAGCCACAGTAATTAGCCTTTTGGCTGGGCTCTCATAGCAGACCTGCAGCTCCTTCTCCCATCAGAACAGGTAACTCTTGCTTGGGATGGATTCACCTCTGTTATTTTTTTTTGTCCTGTGTGTAGGAAATAAATTCCAAGCCATCTAACTCTGGAAATTATGTTCTGGCCAGGTATTGAGCTCTGTGCATGTCCCAGTCGTGGAGGGAATTGTTCTCCTACTCTGGGATCTCCAGGATCTCTTAGGACCATGACTGTTCTGAATAAATTATTCCTGGCTGACAGGAAAGTCTTCAGCCCCATTGCTGCCAAAATTGAAATCTGTTCCCTCCCCAGTGGTGGTTTAATCCTGCTGTGCCCTGTGCCACAGGGCTCATTTCCACAAGAAAAGACTGCTTTGAATTTCTAGGACTGTTTTTTTTTGTAGTCCTGTTCATGTTAATTTTGTCTTCATTCTATCAAGACCCTCCATGGGTCCATCTCACCCTCACTACTGGAGCAGGGATGTCTTCCTACCTTTCTGTTGTGTGGCATTTCCAAGATGTGTCTGAGCAGCATCTTCCAAGGAATATCCCAGCTTCCAAACACAAGCCTGGTTGTTTCCTGGCAGAGGGAGAGCTCTCTGCCTTGGCATCCCACTTGTGCCATGCTGAGGAACAGAAATGGGAATGACTTTTCACAATTGGCAGTTTGGGATGTTCCCAAGTGATTTGAAAGCTCAGATTGGGGTATGAGAGGCTCTGTCAGCCTGCATCCTTCACCTGCTCTTTCTCTCTTCATCCCTTCATCCCTTGGATTTGCATGGTGGGATGGGGGATCCAGGGATGGGGCAGCCACAGCTTCTCTGGGCTGCCTGTGCCAGGGCCTCACCACCCTCATAGGGAAGAATTTCTCCCCAATATCCCAAGATTATGCACTTGCATTATGAATTCTGATCCTTCTTTGTAAGAAGAAATAACCCGTTTTTCCTTTAGAACTGATGATACTGTGGCTCAGTGTCTATACTGTGGGCTCAGTTTTTTAGCTGCCTGTTATTTACATTTCTGGGTTGATTACCATTTAAAAAAAACCAACTTGGTATGATTTGGATTCATTTTCTGAAATAGTGGAATAATCTGAAAGGAAAATATCTGCAACATAAAGTTTAATACGTTTTTTTCCCTATATTTATTGCAGCTGGGGCTCAGCCATCTGTATTCTATGGATAGCTGTCTCTGCATCAGCACTGTGTTAATTTGGGATTAATTCACTTTCAGGGTACTGTGGCCTTTGCACATCTATTTTTCTTAATTTCGGGATAAATGGGAAAGAAGCAACCACAGGATATTTAAATCCACATGCTGATTTTTCCCAGCTAAGTTCTTGATCTTTCTTCCCACACTGGAGTTGCCTGGGGAGTTATTAAGCCTTGGGAGTTATGAGCTGTTTTCTGTTTAAATTCCCACCAAAAGATGAGATATTCCAGTGTTTTCAAAAGAGTAGCCAGAAGTTTTCCTTCCTCTGAGTAACATCACCAAAAAACCACCCTGCTTTGGCAAAGAAATTCCCAGCTCCATGAGAAGGCAGCAATGGGTATTCTCCAAAAGTGTGTTAAAACTTCAGTTTTCCTAAAATGCAGTTCCTCTGCTGGAGGTCAGAGGGAAAGCAGTGCTGAGAGGTGTCTCCAAGTGTGGAATGTTGAGTTTTTGGGAAAGAGAAGATCCCAAATGAGCACAAACCCAAGGAAATGTGGCCTTTCTCATCAGCCAGCTTTTAATGTTTTTCAGAGTGCATTGCTTCTGCTGAAAGTACTGGGCAGTAAAGAGCAATGGAGTGCTGCAAATTGGTCCATTGAATAATTGAAAATAGTTTAAAATGGCATAATTGGCTTAAAGATGCCCAATCAACCCATCTCATCCCTCAGAGCTTCCCAGAGGCTTTGTCCTGATGGATCTGAGTGGTTTTTTCCATGTGGTCAGTGCTGCTGCTTGTTATTTGTTGTCTGGTGGAGGACACTCATCTCTCTAACATTCCTGTGTTTCTGCTTTTCTTGCTCTCTTTCTGCCCCCAAATATTTGGTTTGAACAAACGAATCAAGAAAAATGTTAATTGCCCTTTGCACTAAATCCTGGGTTAGTTGAAAAAGCAACTTGGCATGGAGAGCTGGTGGAATTATGGATCTAAAAGACCTTTTCAACCTGATCTTTCCATGTATCTCCAAGCTAGGAATTCACTGATAGTGGTGTGGGCTTGAGTATCATGTTTTCACTCATGTTGGCCTGTTGGAAATAGGTGATTTCTAAGGTCTCTTCCAACCCAAACCATTCCATACTTGCATGTTAATGATTTGGAGGATCCTCCTGTACATCTAAAGATGGAAATAAAGCTAAAAAAGAAACTGCAGTTGCCCTGACCAGTTTGTCCCTTGTTGCCCAAGGGAAATCAGTCACAATGAAATAGTCCTGATTTTTAATAATATCAGAAAGGATGGTGAGGAGACAGCTCACACAATCAGAGAGAGCTGGGAATGCAGCAGAGCACTAGGGGAAGATCCAGAGGTGATTTCCCTTATCAAAACAGGCATCCTGCCATGTAAAAACCAAACAGTCCTTTAAATGGCTTTGGAAACCACAGTAGGAGAAATATTGGGTTTGTTTGGAGGCATCTTAATTATGGAGGCAGTGGAGAAATTTAGAGATGCTGCAGTTGGGAATGGTAAAATTGGGGGGCAAAATAAAAAAAGGAGGGGAAAGGCTACATTTAGCTGGGCAATCTGGTGTCTGCTGCTTTTATGGGGTGTAAGTTTGAGGGATGAAAGTGCAGGAGGAGGAAGGGAACTGGAGGTTGTGCAGGCTGAGGTAATGGGCAAGGCAGGCACGGTGGAGTTGGCCTCTGTCAGGGCAACTCTTCCCACATAAATCCTGGTCAGAAGCATCACAGCCAAGGGGAAAGGCAGAAATCATCTCACCCAGGCCCCATAAATCCAGTCCTGGACATCTCTAATGAACATTCCTTCCTGAGCAGCAGTGGGATGAGCTAATTGTCTTGGGTGCCCTCTGGTTGCCCTGGCTCAGGGTCACACGGTTTGGATTGAAGTGTCATTACAGGTAATTGGAGCTGGATACATAGATCAAAGGAAGAAGCCAGAAACAGCCATGTCATTTATTAGCTGAAGCAATGAAGTAATTGAATTTGCCAATTTAAAGGCACCCTTCTCTGTGTTTAGAAAATACTGACCCTGCAAATTTTTGATGCTGAAGTGCTCATTATTAATTTTGGAGGTGGTGTTCTCCTCTGGAGTTTTGATGCTCTGCTCATGGAAATGTGTGTTTAGAGATGGAAAAGGAGAGAAATGGCCCTTGTGAGGGACAAGTGAGTATTTTACTCTGTTCACCATGTGGGATGTGGTATTGTATCTTTCCATAAAAAAGGGGGGGAAAAATCCACAACCTGTGACAGCTTTTCACAAGGAGTAACAAATTTCTCAATCTGTAGATTCAAACCCTGGTAGAGAAAATGGGGTAAGAAATATATGTTGATTGCTCTTTTTCTAGAACCTTGTAACTAGATGAGAGTTTTGTCTGTTCCTCCTCTTCCTCCTAGAGGAAATATCTTTTCCTTGTAGTGCCAGATTTTGGTGCTAATAAGAAGAAATTGCCTCCAGGCTTTCATGCAGTACTTGCAGTTAAAGTGAATAAAATTGCACGTGTTACTGAAACATTAAGGGGGTAGTTGGAAGCTTGTTGCTCTTCAGGAAAATGGGGAATGAATCCCTGGAGATGCTGGATGGATACAGAGGAGGCTTAATCCCTTAAATTCGATGTATCATTGGAGAGATTACAAAGGTGATGCTGGAGACTGGCTGTCCCCAGGTCAATTAACACCGAGTTAAGGAGGGACAGTGAGTGAAGGTCTCCCCATCCCAGCAGGCAGGAGGGAGGAGCAGTGTGGGGGCCCAGCAGGGGTGTGGGTGGCAGGGGGGATGAGCCACCACGTGCTGCTGGCCCTGGCTGTGGTCACAGGAGACGCTGCTCCTGCACGTGGTGTCTGGAATTCCAAGCCCGAGTAATTGGCAGGGGGAAATTGGGAATGCAGGGATGATAAGAGCAGGACCACGTGTGCTGTGTATATCAGGCAGGTAGTGACAGGCTGTCCCTGCCATCAGCCCCAATGCCCTTATTCATCTATTTTGGGCACAGAGTGCTTGGAAAAAGGGGTCTCATTAACCTGTCTGCTGAATCTTTTCCTGGTAAAGTGCTAATAGTTATTGCAGCAAGGGGAAAACACAATGTAAAAGTTTTGAACTGGGGCTGTAACTAACATCCAAAATCCAGTTCAGTTAATTCCATGTTCATTTCCTTTTGTCTGAGTGATTCCTCTTTGTCTCCCCCCTCCCACCCCCATTTGGGAAGCACCTTCCCACAGAAAGGTGGATGCAAAAACTCATCACTCTTTGAGCATCCACAGGAAATATTAAAAGTTGATTGCACAGATGAGGTTAAAGAGGGATGTACCTCACCACTGATCTACGTTAGATTTGGGTGGGAAATGAAAATAGGAGCTAAGTTTTAACTGATCATTTAAGATGACAGCCTTGGCATTAGTTATAGCCTAGAGGATTCCCTAGAAATTCCAGCAAACCCCACAAATCCTGTAGGAGGTGTGTATTTGAAAGTAGCAGAGCATGATAAATCCTCATGTATTAACTTAATTTGGGAAAAAATTGTGGCACTGCATTGTAGCTTCAAACAGCGATGGGTTACAGAGCCCAAAATGGAAAAGTACTGAAATTCTGTGGTGGGATGCAAGGAGAAGAGCGTGGCTGGCTGGGAAGTGATGCTTTTGCAGTTCTGACTAAATAAACCGTGACAGCACAGACTAAATGCAATGAAAAATGAGGCACGGCGGCGTCCCAGCTCGTGAGCTCCAGCCCACACCTCATCTCAGTGTCATGGCTGGGCTGAGGCAGGGTGGTCATGATTTGTTTAAATTTGTACAGCAGGGCAAGAGCTGAGAACTGCCCAGATTGCAGCTCTGCTCCTCACCCACGGGCAGCACAGAGAGTGCAGTGCCTGAGGATCATCCTCTGGCCAAACTGGTGTTTGACTGCATGGAACAGGCTGGAGCTCTTGCTGCAGCATTATTTTCTGTTAATTGTCACAAGAAATATCAGATGGCATCTTGCTTTCCAGCTTTTTCCACCTCTGAATAGAATAAATGTTCCAGAAATATCTCCTCCCTCACAAATCCTTGTCAAGACCTTTGGTAAAAGGAGCACCATGAAGGTCATAGCTGGAGGTTCCTAAGAGCTGCATTTCCTTAATAAAATTGAAAGAATTAGGCAAAATTGCTTTGGGGTAAAGTAATTCAGAGCTTGTGCCTTTTTTTAATTGAGCTTTTGTATCTTTGTTAACTGATTTGTGTGTTTTGTTGGTTTTTTTGTGTAGCTCCCCAGAGGAATTTTGAAATTGCCTTCAAGATGTTTGATCTGAACGGTGATGGCGAGGTGGACATGGAAGAGTTTGAGCAGGCAAGTGGAGCAATCAGTGCTGCAGCATCTTAGCCATGAGCACAGCATTCCTCTGGGATGTTACTGCCTTTTGGAATTGTGCTTAGTGCTGGTTTGCACCTTTCCCTTCTGTGCTCTGCTGTGTTGCTTCAGTGGAAAGGTGTCCCTGCTTTAAACTGGGTAGTTTTAAGAGAAAATTTTTCATTCAACCAGGACAGCCATCAGTAGAAGCTCAGGTTTCCTGTGACTTTGTCACCAGCATTCAAGGCCAGGCTGCGTGGGGCTTGGAGAAACCTGGGATAGTGGAAAGGTGTCCCTGCATGTAGCAGGGGGTGGAACTCAATGAGCTTTAAGGTCCCTTCCAACCCAAACCATTCTGTGATTCTGCAACATTTCCTTACGAAAAGTCGCCTTCAAAGTAGACAAAGAACTTTTTTTCACTCTACTGATAAAGTGGGATTTTGATCCTACTTCCTTCACAGCTTCTGCTGCATTCCTTAATTTTGTCTTTAGAGAATAGCCAAGGTAAGTCTGCTTCAGAGGAGAATTTATCCACTTACTCCAGTGTAATCCAAAAACGTGTTACTGAGAGCATATTTTCATTAGTCCTCTACTTCAAGGCTTCATCAACAAGGACTTTGCTGCAGGTTTTTTAATGAGTTTAGCCTTTGTGTCTGATACTGCTGAGCTCCTCCTATAAGCTGTGATTTATGGTTGTGTCCAAGTGAGAACAGATTGAAGGCTTGAGCTGTCTGTGGGGAAAAGATTTGCCCTCCCCAGGCAGAAGAATGTGATTTTTCTTGCCTTAAGATATTGGGAACTTAGAAACATCCTGAAATCATATCCTGAATCACCTGTGTGTGTGCTATTCATAAAAGGAAATCTAAATGCATTTACAAAGAGACACCCAAGAACAAAGCAGCTCTGGAGAATCCAGGGACAGAATCTTACTCATCAGTTGGCTCAATGAGTAATTAACTGCAGAAGAGTCTCTACAAGGTCGTGCTTGGGGCACTTGCTATAAATGGGAAGAACTAGTGGCAAAGGAGGTCTGTTGAATTACCCTCCCCTTCTAATCTTCTGCTGTCATCCTCCTTAAATTATTACCTGTGTGTATGTCATCATCACGAGCTTGCTCCAGAGCCATGGAATGTATCTGGGTGAGTGCAGGGTTTTAGATGCACACTCTGGGCTCTGAAGAGACTGGAGTGTGTTTATCTGCAGTCTGATATCACTTCACTTGACAGCTTGAAATGTAAACCTGGGATTTTGTTCATTTTCCTTCCTTTCCCTGAGTAAAAATCGCTGTTCTTCCTTCTATCTGCACAGTGCATGGAGAGAGCACTCCACTGCAGCTATGTGATCATATTGAACAGCCCTAAAGGTGATTTATGGCAGCTGTAATGTTCTAGAATGAAATCAATTATGGAGATAGATGAATTTAAGAAAAGCAGGGAAGGATTAACCTCCTACTAAAAATGCAGTGATGCCAAGGTGCTAACGCAGGTGTCGTGTTTGGCTTTTTTATTACAGCCATGTAAAGTGAAAAAGGAACATTTCTACAGAATTAATATTTCCTAATCACTATGAAGTTGAAGGTACAAAATTGAATTAAATGATTTCAAATCATCCAGTAGGCCAGGGGAAGTTTTTCATGCCTTAAGTCACATAAAAGTCCTTAGGAAGGGGAAGGTATTTTTGTTAAGCTGGTTACGTGCGTCACTGCCTGTACAGAAAGGAATAAAGTTCCTGGTTAGCATCAGAGTATTTGGGTGAAGGCTGATTGCAGAACCTGAGAGTCAGAGGATGAAGGAGCTGTTTTGGAAAGTGAGAAGATACTGATTTGCTGCAAGAACAAACACAGCTCCAGTGGGAGGCACATATATCTCATTATGCACACATATGATATTACAGACAATTGTTTATGTGATAAATCCTCTTTTTCACTCCTTATGGAAATGCCTCAGGAAGAGCATGAAGGATGGCAGGGTTTGCTGCTCCATCCTGCAAATCTCACCTGGCAGGAGCAGCTGGAACTGGCACTCTCAGGGGATTATGCAGCAGTTGAAAAGAGCAGCATCATTTTGGGGAGAATGGGTAGAAAAAGAAGGGGAAGAAAAGGACCATCAGGGAATCATCATTCCATCCCTGCTGGCTGTGAGCATGTGGGAATGAACTTCCTGCTCCTCCCTCGCTCTTTGTCTTTGGAGGCAGCCACCAGCAGGTCCCTCTTCTCACTGATGTTTGAAAACCTCATCAGGAAAGAAAATTACTTCAGTAATTTCACTAATATGTGACTAAGTTGGAGGCTTTAACTACCCAATAAAAAACCACTGAATTTCTTCAGGCCTTACTGAAGGGTTTCAGGTTTTTTATCCAGTTGAAGCATGTGGTTAGTCCTGAATAATGTTGTGCCTGCATCAGTCTTGTCTTCAATTCTTCATCCTTTGGCATGTAAATTGTTAGTTTACTCCTCTGTTTTTAAATAAAAGCTGGCTGAAAAACAGTGAACTCTCAGGCAGTGTTACTGGTGATTTCTCTTTGAGTCTTTAACTATTCTAATTGATTTTTTGCCCCTCATCTTGTGCAAAAGATGAAACATCACAAACACTTAGGCTGAAATATGAACAAAAAACAGCGGAGCCTCTCAGAGCTCCACATCCTTGTAGGATTGATGAGCTGTGGGTGGGGAAGGGCAGCTCCTTGCAGTGCTGCCTGCCTTCCTGGGCATTAAAAGGATTACCCAAAACAGGGACTGGGTAAATCATTTTGGCTCCAGTGCCCACAGGTGGATTTTCAACCTGTCCGACACTTGTTTCAGATAGGAGAGGAAGAGAGAGCCATAGGATTCCATGGAAATAACAGCCAGAAAAAGCTGCTCTGTGGAGCAGTCTGCAGTGTGGTAAACACTCAAATAGAAACAGGGGCAGTTTTCCAAGCTGGCCATAAATTGCCTTGCTTCAGACAGTTTATAAATATTTGTCTCCAAAATGTGCTGCATGCAGAGCTCACAGTTAACAGTGGAGCACAAACCAAACTAAGGAGTTGCTGTCTACAGTGTAAAAATCAGAGAATTCCTGAATGGTTTGGGTTGGAAGGGACCTTAATGTTCATCTCATTCCAACTCCCCTGCCATGGGCAGGGACACCTTCCACTATCCCAGGTTGCTCCAAGTTCTGTCCAGCTTGTCCTTGACACTTCCAGGGATGGGGCAGCTATAGCTTCTCTGGGCACCCTGTGTCAGGGCCTCACCACCCACACAGAGAAGAATTTCCTCTTGATATCTAGGCTACAGCTCCTCTCTTTCAGTGAGAAGCCATTACCCTTGTAAATATTCTCTTCCCATGTTTCTTGCAGGCTCCCTTCAGGCACTGGAAGGCCACAATTAGGTCACCCCACATCCTTCCTCACATCAGAGTGACCAAAAAGCCTCAAAACCTCTTTTCTGTACTTTTTTCCTCTTGATTTTCCTTGTAGTGGAAGAACAGCCAGCAGTCTCTGGTTGAGATTCAGGATTTCCAGCAAGGTGAACCCAGCAGCAATAGTGTGCAACATTTTCCTCCAGAGCATCTCCTTTGGGGCTGTTCCAGCACTCAGTCTCTCATTAGGAAAAAGTTGAACACACTGAATACCACAATAATGAGGTTCTGGCATCCTTGTGACAGCTGGAGCTCTTGGCAGCTGCTTTTCTTCCTCCCTTCCAGCTTTTGGCTGATGCCAAAGCAGCGGTGTTTGCTGGAGCTTTGGGAAGCCTGTGCTGTCAGGTGGCTTTTTTTCCCCTCCTTTTTCAAACTTGTTGTCCTTAATATGAATCCTTTTGCTGCCTTGTTGGAAGAGCTCAGTTCCTGCACAGAGAATAAACCTGGCCTCTCAAATCCCAGCAATAATCACTGAGATCGACTGGGATAGTTTAGTGAGATATTTGAGGATGGAGAGAGGAGATGACTGCGTTTGGCTTGGCTTCCCCCTTAAATTTGCACAGAACCCTTAAAATAACACACTCTTGGATTTTCAGGCTGTCACATCCTTCAAGGTCAACCTTTTGGCCTCTTTTATGGAGTAGGGAAGTTTTTTGAAAGAGCCTTTTGTGCTGGGGTGGCACAGCCCCAAGGGATGGAGGAACTTCCAGCTGTGGCAGAGAGCAAGAGGCAGCAAGGAGAGGGTGCCCTTGGGTTGAAAACCCCAGGATTTGTGCTCAAGTGGGAAGGAAATGTGTTGTGAGCTATCTGGGGTTGGTGTGAGCTCACAAGGATGGGCAATAAAAGAGTGGAAGCTGTAAAACGTTTGAAGAGTTTTTTCTTCCCCACGGTTGCTGCAGCTTTCCCACCTCCTGAGGTTTTGCTGGGAAGAAGCTGCTCTGCTGACCCAGGGGTAGGATCAGAGCTAGGATGTTTATGTGCAAACTGGCTGAATTGTTTCCTAAAACTCATTTTAAGCACTTGATTCTCTTCTTTCTTTAAAGTGGACTGTAAAAACCAAAGCTTAGGTTGGCCAGAGAGGTTGTGGACTCTTCATTCTTTGGATGTGTTCAAGGCCAGGCTGGATGGGGCTTGGAGCAGCCTGGTCTAGTGGAAAGTGTCCCTGCCCATGGAACGATTTTGGAACTGGGTGGTCTTTCAGGTCACTGCCACCCTGAATCTGTGATTCTTTAGTTCAGCCAGATTTTTGAATTGTTGTGTCTTTTAGGAAGAAAAGAAAGGAGGATGACACAGCTGAGCGTGGAGTACTTCATTCTGGTGCCTTGCTTGGTATGATTCTGATTGTGGCCTCCTCCCTGTGCTTTTCAGGTGCAGAGCATCATCCGTTCCCAAACCAGCATGGGTATGCGGCACCGGGACCGCTCCACCACCGGCAACACGCTCAAAACCGGCTTCAACTCCGCGCTCACCACCTACTTCTTTGGGGCTGACCTCAAGGGCAAGCTGACCATCTCCCACTTCCTGGACTTCCAGCGCAAGCTGCAGCATGACATTCTGAAGCTTGAGGTTTGGGGAGGTTTTTCAGTACAGGGGTGTTTCTCTGCTGGCAACAGAAGAAATACATGGGATTTAGAGTAGTAGTGGATTTTTCANCGAATCATTCTGTGATTCTTTAGTTCAGCCAATTTTTGAGTTGTTATGTCTTTTAGGAGGAAAAGAAAGGAGAATGACACAGCTGAGCGTGGAGTACTTCATTCTGGTGCCTTGCTTGNTGAATCTGTGATTCTTTAGTTCAGCCAGATTTTTGAATTGTTGTGTCTTTTAGGAAGAAAAGAAAGGAGGATGACACAGCTGAGCGTGGAGTACTTCATTCTGGTGCCTTGCTTGGTATGATTCTGATTGTGGCCTCCTCCCTGTGCTTTTCAGGTGCAGAGCATCATCCGTTCCCAAACCAGCATGGGTATGCGGCACCGGGACCGCTCCACCACCGGCAACACGCTCAAAACCGGCTTCAACTCCGCGCTCACCACCTACTTCTTTGGGGCTGACCTCAAGGGCAAGCTGACCATCTCCCACTTCCTGGACTTCCAGCGCAAGCTGCAGCATGACATTCTGAAGCTTGAGGTTTGGGGAGGTTTTTCAGTACAGGGGTGTTGCTCCGCTGGCAACAGAAGAAATACGCGGGTTTTAGAGTAGTAGTGGATTTTTCAGGCAGGACCGACTAAAAGTCCTGCCTTTCTTTATTTACCTATTTTTATATGTTTCTAAGGACAGTTAAAGATTGGTGAAAGGGGTCAACACCCCTAAAGGTTTGCAGGATAAAGACATGGTCAATCATCTTTCTCCACCCCAGGGAAAGGAATGAAAAACAATTCCACAAGTGCAAACCAATCCCGGCCGGTTAAGAAAAACAAGGGCCATGTTTACAGAACAAGCATGAGAAACTACAGCTACAATGTTACAACTTATGGGGCCCTGTAAAACCAGGGCGACACAGGGGAGTGCTGCAGGATGGGGTTTCTGGGGGAGGAGCAAGAGCCTGGGAAGGGTTCAGAGGGAATTCCTTCAGCTGTGACTCGCATATCCAACCTGTTCAATTCCTGATGAGCATTTCAGTGCCTGTGGCACTCCGCAGGGAACATCTCCAGCATTTGTTGGTGGAGTTGGAGCAGTAGGCAGCACATCCTGGGTGTGTGTCCCTCTAAATGCCTGGCTGTTGCCTTGGCACTGCTAATGGAGATGATTGAGATGATTTAAGGAAAAAACAACAGAGGTTGTGAGTGACCTGTTGCTGCCTTGATGAGGAAGGTTTGTCCCAGTCCTAATCAGTGAGCTGTGCCCTAAAGGACCAGGATTTATAACATTCCCAAAACTCTTCATCTCTGCTTTTGTCCTCACCTATTCTGTTTGTTTCTGAACGTTTCTGCTGGGAAAGTGTTCAAGGCTTGTTTGAATCTTGCTAAATAGGTGGTCTCTATTATGTGACCTCTGTTGTTCACTCTTGGATTGATACGTTTTATAAGAAATGTTGTCCATCTCTTCTGAATTTAGTCTCCTTTTTAATTTGCATTACTCTGAGTTTTAACAGCAGCTCCCAGCCTCCTGCTCCTAGTCACATAACCTGAATTTAAGCATCACCCTTCAAAATTTGGTTCTTTTGTATAAAATCAGTACAAGGACAGCAACAGGGGACTTGCTGGTCTGTGTCTAAGCTCCCAGGTAAAGCTGACTCAGTTGGAAGTGGTTCCCATTACTGCATCAGGCTCCAGGGTTCAACCTGGCTTGAGCTTTTATTTGCATTGGAAATCAGGATTTGTTCACAAGAAAATCTCCCCCCAGCCTACTAAGACAAAAGTATTCAGAGCTCTGTCACTTTGGTCTGGTGTATTATTGCTCACATGCTCAGGTTGTGTGATCAGCATTTCATTAAGTTCTTCTCAAGTCAGTCATTGCCATTTGAAACTGAATTTATTCCCTTTTTCGTTTGGAATTTACAAATCCAAGTAAGAAACCAACCCAAGGACTGATTCTTTTACTTTTGTGAAGGCAATTGCCCAGTTCACTGCCTTCATTTCATGGCCATTAAATGGTGGTGTGGCCCTGCCTTTGCAGGGGGAATAAGCTGCTTGAAGACAATGTTCTTTGTGAACTGGGTCAGTTCCTCAGTGCCTCTGCAAATTGAAACGAATAAAACACTTTTTAAGGTGAAGAAACATCAGCTGTAACTGGAATGTAAAGCAAGAGAAATAGAGATTATTCCATCCCCTGGTTTTCCACTGCCATGTTCACTCCAGGGGAGGCACTGAATTGTTCCTGACCCTGTGCTCCCTCCATGGGTCCCCACTTCCCTCATTAAGAAGCAATAGGGATTTTTTTTTTCAGTTTCATGGTACTTGTTCTTCTTTTCCTGCTGTAATAATTTCGTTTTTAATGATTTCAGTCAATTGTGCGCCTTCCTGGCTAATGGTAGTTGCTTTTCTAACAGGTTAGTTATAACTGGGGACAATAACAGATATTTATGTGTGGGTTAGTTATCAAATATCATAAAGGCATCGTTCTGACTCCCTGCCAGCACCCTTGAGCACAGCACCAGGCTGTGTGTGGCATTCCTGATACTCAATTTCCACTGAAACATTGGTGGTTCTGCTCTGCCAAACTTAACTTTTCCCTGGGTTCATGCTACCAAAGCCCTGATTTTCCTGTTCCTAGCTCTCATTGATTTAGGCAAAGCAGGCCTATTTCTGTCCTCAGCATTATGCAACGTGGCTTCTCTCCTCTTCAGCTTTTATCTCTTTTGACATGATCTCCTGCCTTCTCTCCTTGCTTCACATTTGATGTGTTTGTTCACAGTTAAGGAGCTTTTCACACAAGTGTCTGGTGGGTTTGTGTTGTTCCTTTCCCAGGGAGTGCCCTAATGAACTCAGCCACTTAAAAAACAGGGTCATTCAGAGATGAGATGTCTCTTGAGAAGAGAAGGGTTTACCCTGACCCATGTAGATCAGGAAAATGTGAGAAGTACTGCTCAGCTGAACTCTTGTTCCCTCATCCTCCTCATCCTTGGCTGGCTCAGTAAAACTGGAGCATGGTCTGAAGCTGGGATGCTGATTTGAAACCCAGTTTTTGTTCATGTTCAGAACTCCAGGGAAGTCCTTGGGGAGATGCAGGTCTGAGGAATCTCCTGGGGCTGGTGCAGCCCCCGAGTGACCCAGAGCCTTTGTTCTCAAACTGGGATGCTGGCTTTGTCTCTTCCAAAAGAAATCTACTTTAAGAAAGTCCTTTTTTTAAAAGCTTTTCCCCTTCAGCTCAGAACCCAGGCATTTCTGCAGTTCATAGACTTGAGAGCTGTTTTCTGCTGACTGAAGGTGGAACAATAGTTTCTGACCATCTGAACCCACTTTATCTTTCCTCTTACTGGTTTTGGTTCTTTCTTTCTTTTTTTTTTTTTAATCAAAATATCCATGCATTTTTCTTGCTAAGATTCAGCAGAAACTCTCACAGAGGAATTAACTCAGACAAAGCCCTGAACATTTCAATGTTCCTTATGGCTGAAGTGCTGACAGCAGGTTTAAGTAACCATGACCTGGTGTTTTCATCTCCTCTTCTGCTTTTTTTTTTTTTTTTTTTTTTTTTTTCAAAAATATTTTTCCTCTTTTTTTTNTTTGGATGCAAGTATATTTTCCGTCATTTTATGGAGACTTAGCAGTCAACTCAGTTGCAGGAAGGGAAGGATGAGGAAAATAACCACAGCCAGAGGTAGAGGGGAAGCTTTTAATGCCTTTTTAGAACCTTTTTGGGGTTTGGCTACTTGGAGAAAGCTGTGGTCAGTTTTTTGGGTTATGGGGTGGCCCTGCTTAGCTAAGCCTGAGCCACAAGAACCAGCCCAGCAAATGGGGCTCCTGGCAAGGTCCTACAGCCAGAAGTCCTTTCTTCTTGTGACTTATCTTGACAAACAGTCACAAGTTTGTCTGGACAGGCTCTGCAGGTCTAATGTGTCCCCTTGGGACAGGTGGTGTTGGGCTCTTTTTGTTTTTGAGTGGAAGATGAATAGGACTTGACATCATTGTTTATGCTATTTCTGCTGTGCCTGTCCCAGATCTTCCTGTGTCCTTGGTGGACCAAAAGGAGTCCCAGCCAGCCTGTGGGGCTCTTCCAGCCTCAATTTTTTTAGGATTTGGAAGTGCATGTAGAGGGGATGTAGGTTTTTTTTTTTTGTTCTCCATGCCTTTGTCACCCCAGCAAGGCAACCCAAAACCTGCTGGTAGCACTGATTTAATCTCCATATTTTGTCATCTTACACAAGGATTAGGAATGCCCCAATGTCCCTCCCAAGAAAATGGCCTTCCAAGCAAAGTAAAATGGGATTCTGTAAGAATATGGCAAAGGTACAAGGCATCATTGCTGTCATCTGGAAAATTCCTGATTTTCTGTGTCTGTTCTGTGACAGGTGATGTGGGAGTAAGTCCTTTACCCTGGAAATCCCTGTTTCCATGGCCAGTGCCAATACAGTTACTGCCTGCTTTGGTTTTTATGAAGAAGGGGTGATGGATGCTCTTCCATCTGCACACACCTCATTAGAAAGCCTTTGGGATCTCAGGCCTGTCTTAACAAATACTCTGCTTTCAGAAGGCATTTCTGATGCTGCTCAATTGGGTTTTAGGGTGGTAACTTAAATCTATGAGTGCCTTTCTGAGTCCCAGTGTTGGACTAGTTAGAACCCAAGTAAATCCTGTAGCAGGTATTAAAAACTGCTCTGTTGTTACCAGCTTACCCAAGATTTTCTGGGATTCTGCCTTGTTTTCTTATGGGTTGGCAGAGCAATACAGGTTTTCAGTGATTTGTTAACACAGGCAATAAAGCTTGCAGTAATGAGTCACATATCTTTGTTCCTGCAGCAGTCATTTGGGGTGAAAATGAGTAACTTAAGTAAATTGTTTTGAGTAGCCTTAAAAATGAAGTCTGACAGTGTCAGATTGGCTGGGCTTTGTAAGGAAGGGCCCAAAACTCAGACTTTTTAGAGGTCAGTTTGCTGTTGAACTTACACAAGACTTTTTTTTTCATTTTAAGTCACCTTTGTGACAGGCTCTGTCATGATCAGCTGTGTTGTGTCTCAAATTTGTCCTCTACCTGCTGATCCTCTCTCTTCAGCCTCACCACTGACCAGGGAATAATGATGGGGAATCTGACATTTTCCCTTTCTCCTTATGAATTCTGCCTTTTCAGCAATCCTGTAATGGATTTTGTATCCTTACCTACTTCTGTCAGTTCTACACCTAGTTCTTTGTCTATATCCTATATATCTAGAAGTCCTGCTTTAATCCCAGATTTACTTCCTCTTTCTTCACGTGATCTTTACATCTGAAAAGCCAAACCAGCACTAGTGGAATTGCTTTTTCAGTAGGGGAATTAATGACAGGTCCAAAAGTTGTTTGGGTTCTTTGTCAGTGATTTCCTGACCTGGCTGCAGGGGAAGGAGAGGAGGATGGGCTGATGGCTAAATACAGAAAGCTTCAAGTGTGCCCCATGAGTCCTGTTTATCCCAGAGGATGAGTGTTGTGTCTGTGTCACTGTTGTCATGCCCTGACTAGATAAAAGGTATGTTGATAATTAATAACCTTTAAACAGCTCTGGAGGAAAAGAGGATCTGGATATGGAGGCTTTTGCCCTCCAAAAGTACTTACTAAAGTCAGAGATCTATTTAGTGCCAAGGAGAGGGGAGTTACCAGGAGACCCTGCAGACCCACATACTCCTCCTTCTGCATTTCATGTTTTAGAAATTCAGGGAACAGCAGTGAGGCTGATGTCCCTTTGATGGACAGCCACGAAAGTGGTGGGTGACAGATTTTTGTGGCATGTCCAGTTAAAAGTGGGATCATCCAACCACTGTGAAGAGTTTCACATCCTTAACTCTGTAGTTAAGGAGGCACAGTTCAGCACATCCATATGTAATCTGGGAATTTCTAGGCAGGCAGTGGAAGTGATTTGGACAGCTCATCATGGTTTTGGTGGCATTCAGAGCTGGCAGCCTGCTTTTGTCTTGGCATGTGAGTGGAAAGGGTCACAGGAAGCTTTCAAGTTGACTGCACTATCTCAGTCAGGGTTGGGGAAAAGCTGGCATTCAGTTCTTGTCCAGTGTCAGCCAAAGACTTGGGAAGAATTCAGAGTGGAACATTAGCATGGAAAAAACAAATCTGCAGATAGGGATAAGTTATGAGGCCATGGTATGTGCAGCTTAAAGGAAAGACAGAAGGGAGATATAACTGTCTCAGTAAACACGAGGAGTCACCATAAAGGAGTCTGAGGCAAGTCATTTTCATCAATCAGGAACAGCAGAGCAGGTAATGAAATGCCTAAGTGTGCACCAGGGAAAGTTTAGTTGAAATCCAAGGCAGGTTGAATTCCAGTCCCTTTTTCCATTGAGCAGGGGGAATTCTGCTGGGTGGGGCTGAGTTACCAAAAGCTGGGCTTTGTGCCTCAATCAGAAGATGCCATAAATGCTGTTCCTTACTGATTCTTCCCTAGTCCAAGTGAGGAAATTTGTGCCAGAGAAGTCAAACCCTCCCAGTGCCTTGCTCTGAAAGGCAGAGGAAGAGTCTGTGGGGTGGTTTTGGGGGCTTCAGGGGTTATAAGAGCATCTCGAGCATCCCCATGTCAGCTGTAAAATCACAGAATGTCCTGAGTTGGAAGGACCCACAAGGATCATGGAGTCCAACTCCTGGGCCTGCCCAGGACACCCCAACAATCCCACCCTGTGACTGAGAGCCTTATCCAATCCCTCCTGGAGCTCTGGCAGCCTTGGGGCCGTGCCCATTTCAATGCCTGACCACCCTCTGGGGGTAGAACCTTTTCCCAATATCCAGCCCAGACTTCTCCTGACACAGCTTCAGGCTGTTCCCTTGGGTCCTGTCACTGGTCACCAAAATATCCAGTGGTCCAGGAAGTGTGCCAGTGAGGCTGTCATGGTGTGGCAGTGCTTGTGAGCATGGCTGGGATAGGCTGGAACACAAAGGAGCAGCTGTGGCAGCCTCTTGTTTGGGATGGATGCTTCATGGGGCAGGCACCTGGTGAGAGAACACCCGCTGCTGCCTCGCTTGCATTTGAACCAGGAGACTCCAGCGTGGTTGATGTAGTGGCTCTGCAGGGGAAGCCGTGGAGGAGTTTATTGGAACTTCTATTTATTGCATCATTAGCAGCAGTGGAAGGCTCTAGTCTGTACCAACAGGCTCCTTTGGTTTCTGAAGGGTGTGTAAATCCACTGCCAAGCTCCCGCAGTGCAGCAGAGCCTTGTGCAGGACCCCTGCAAATAAAAGCCCAGGAGTGTTATTTGGATTCATTACCTTGCCACAGGAATATGTGTGGGATTGTATCAGAGTCCATGAATTAGAACATATTAGAATATATTTAGCATAGATGCTCTTGTTCCTTTGTGCACAACCAAGTTAGCCAGCAGCCAGGGAGCAGCAAAAGTTGGTGGGCAAGAGGTTGGGGATGTCTGTGTGAATGTGTTCTTGTAGCAGGTGCCTGACTTCTGCCTCCTCCTTCTGCTGGATGAACAAACACCTCAGTCCTCTTGCACTTTCTCCCCTTTCAGGCTCTGAATTCAGAGCTGTTCTGCCCCTCCACACGTTGCTGGCTGTGCTTCAGCCCTGGCTTTGCTTCTGCTGATGCAGGAAGGACATGGGAGCAGGACCCTTTTCCCTGCTAGGCTGAATTAAACTCCTGCAAACGTATTTTTCTTGGGGAATTGAGCACCAAGGTCAAGCAGAAAACAGTGTGAACTCTTAACAGGCAGTGAGGGAGCTGTATTTCTTAATAAAACTGTGTACAGCAGTTCCATGGAGACTTGGATATTGGTATTTTTCAGAGTAATGGCTTCACTCGGGTGCCTGCAGCTCTGCTGTCCTGTGTTTTCCTGCAGGAGGGTTGGGAGTTTGTTCTGCTTCTGAACTTTCCTCTTATTCAGGGAGCATGTAGGACAGAAAAACTCTCTGTTCCTTGGTACCAGGAGCATTGTCAAGAGCAGGAATGGCAGTAACAGAGCCAGGTCTGGAGAGCAGATATGGGAGGAGGTTGCTCAGCTCTTCCCCCTCTCCATCCCTTTAATTTGTCAGACGTGTCCTTTTTCCTCAGCATTACTGATTCCTTTTCTTTACGTTTCCTTCCTGTCATTCCCTCACTGCATAGAATTTCAAAACCTGGATCTGCTCAGAGCCTGCAGGAAGATATTTTCATCCATGGGGCTGAAGTTTGGGTGCAGCCATCTTTGCATAACCTTGTTTTAATTGCTCATTAAAGCGGAACAAGTGGCTGGTGATGGGAATGAATTTCTCCCCCTTGCAGGCAGCAGTGGCTTTGCCAAGGTCAATGAAATCTCCAAAGCTTCTCTCCACCATCAGCTCTGCTGGGATTGCACTGCTACTGACACATTTTTAACCTGGCTGCTACATACTCACTTAGGCAGAGAGGGGAAAGTGTGAACAGGGAAAGCATTTGGAAGATTGGATTTTTTCTCATGTGAAAACAGCTCCCATTTCTTCCATTTCTTTATTATTTTTTAAGGTAAAGAGAAGCGATGGTCCAGGCTGGATTTGGCATTTCCTCCTTCCCATTTTCATTCCTCCTGCTGTTGGCAGCTCTGACCATCTCTAGAGCTGTGTCTTTGAGTGGGTTTTACCAAACAATGCAGTAATTACACCCGGGGGATCTTTGTAGCCTGTGTCCAGAGCAGGCTGAGCTTCATCTTGCAAAACCCAGTGCTTTACATCCATGTCCACAGGAGAAACCTTTCAGCATAATTATGCCCATCCCCCAAAAAATCAGTATTTTACATCTTCAAAAAGTCTTTAGAAACTTTTGCCTTTCTTTTTTTTTCTGGCAGTAATTTGGTGCCTGTGCAAACACTTCAGCTTACTCACAAATACATTAAATTTTTTTGGACAGACGAGGTTGCTGGGATTTAGGGAGATAGATGGTGTTTTCCCCTTCCTTTTTCTTCCTGTCATAGTTGTATATGCAACTTGACAAGAGATCCTGGCAGCCTCCTTCTCCAGAACAGTAAACAGAGCCAGTGCTGCAGTAGTTTGCAGATAAATAATGTATTACAGCCTGTCAAATAAAGCTTTGAGCAAATACCGTTTTAAAGGGTCATATATTATGAATCTGAATATTACCCTACAAATCATTACTTCCCAGACCCTTTTGATTCCTTATTATGCACACAGCAACTCTGGGAACAGGTCACCTTTTTCTACTACCCCTAAACCTGATAGAATCTGTATTAGCAATATTTCTCCTACAGATGTGTTTTTTAACCAGCAGAAAGAAGCTCAGAAATCATCCCTCAACACTTCCCTCTCCATCCAAAAGCCCTGGAAGATGGATTTCTCTTTGCTATCTCAGTTAGGAACGTGGCACACATAGATTTATTTATTTAAGATCCTTGCTTTGAGATTGTAAGGAATATATCATATGTTTGATTGGTTTTTAGGGGAAACCTTCCTAGAAATTTAAGAGCCTGCTAAAATACAGCTGATTATTTAGCTAATATGAATGTTTGAAGAGGATAGGAAGTAGATCCTTTTGGCATTGCTGTAGGAAAAGTCTGAGCTGTGTTTTCATCGTGCTGGCTCGTGTTACAGCTGGGTGTTTCCCTCTTGCTCCGATGGGATTTGGTGGCTCCTAAATGCTGTTTGTGCCTGTGCCAGGTGGAAGGGCCTGGAGGTTATTTTAGCCATCTTCTTCTTCTTGAGCAAACAAAGCAAGAGATACAAGCCACCAGTGTGTGTCTGGCCCAAAAATGCCAGGTTCGGAAGGAGAGGCATCATCTCCAGGCATAAATTATCCTGCTTTTCCATGGGAGGTTTAGGCATCGTGGTTCTCTGGTGGTGCTGAGTCCTCTCTGAGGGCTTTGGTGTCCCCTCCCCAGTTGCAGAGCAGGGCTTGCTCTCTTGGTGGCAGCAATCACAAAACTCTGCTCCTCCTTTTTAAAGCAGTTTTTTAAACTCCAGTTCTCTGGTTAGAGAGAGAGGATTTTAGCACTGGAGTTTGAGGTAGAATCTTTCCCCTATTAATACTCCTAGTTATGACAAATTTATTGAGAAGGAAGGAGAGTCAGCTGGGAAGAGAAACCTTCCCCTGAGAGGTGTGTGGTACCCAAACTTGGCCTTTTCCTGAGGCCATCAGAGCTGCTTCATTTCCCACCTTGCTGGCAGAAGGAGAGATGAAAGGAAACCAATGTCTGCATTTAGGAACTTGCAGCAAGTTTCTTTTTTTTCCACCAGGATGTTTCTCGTGGTGTTGTCTCTGAATTGGTTTGGGCTGGATGCTCCTCAGAGCCTGGGATTTGATTTCCTGCAGGGGGAGGAGGATTGAGTTAGTGCAGGAAAAAAACAGTGAAGCAAGGAAGAAAAGATATTATGGGTCTGTTGTTTTATGATGGATCCTTGTATTGCCTTTCCATAAAGTTGTGCAATTAAGATGTGGAGGCAGGGAAAATTGCTTATTTGTCCTCTGCTCTCCTCACATGAGGAAGCTTTTCTCTCAGAAGGAAGGAGAGTGGGGTTATTTGAACAAAACTGGGCATTTCATCTTATAAAGGAGCAGGAATATGCTCATCCTGTCAGGTTTGGGGGGGAGATTGGGGCTATTTAATACGTGTTTAAGGTTGTGGGTAATCTTTCAAACAACGAAAAATCAGGGAGCACCCTGCTGTGTGTCTGGACTGGCTGCTGGGACTGGGCTGGCAAAGCTGGTGGAGTGAAGGGCTGCACCCCATTTCTCCTGACTTCTCCCCCTCCCACAGGATTCCAGAATGGCCTGGGTTGGAAGGGATCTTAAAGCTCATCCCATTCCACCCCCTGCCATGGGCAGGGACACCTTCCACTGTCCCAGAGTGCTCCAAACCCCAATGTCCAGCCTGGCCTTGGACATTTCCAGGGATCCAGGGGCAGCCACAGCTTCTCTGGGCACCCTGTGCCAGGGCCTTCCCACCCTCCCAGGGAACAATTCCTTCCCAATATCCAATCTAAACCTCCCTTCTGTCAGTTTGAAGCCATTCCCCCCTGTCCTGTCACTGCAGTTCCTGCTGAACTGTTCCATAAACACCTTGGATTTCCTTTCACGTCACATTAGCTTTTAATGAATTTCAAAACACAGCCTTTTATGTTTCAATCTAATTTCTTCAGCACCTCAGGTGTCCTGGCCTGCAGGAAGAACCCTGGCCAGCATTCCATCCCATTCTCCTTGCCTGGTGCAGATGCAGAATCCACTGCTGGCACCAAGTGGCTGCGAGTGGAAGCTGCTCCGGAGGCGTTGGGCTCGCTGGCCGATTGTGTGTGCAGATATCGGGGCTGCAGTGTGGGATGGGGCAGGACCCCCCCCTCCCCTCTGTTTCCCCCAGTGGGATGTTGGGAGCAGGAGCTGCTCCATCCCCCTCTGGATGGTGCCAGCGACTGCTTTGGCCCTGCTGTTCCTTCTTTAAGATCCATGAAAGGGGAAAAGGCTGTCAGAGGACTTGTTTGCCTGTAATAAATCCCAGTGTGTTGTGCCCTGCATCCCCTCTTTGTAGGGTTTGGGGTTGTTTCCCCTCCCCAAGTAACCAGAAAAATAACCTGTACAGTATCCATATGTGCATGGAGGCAAATAATCCTGGTTACCTGGGAATGGGCACTACTTGTCCTGCTTTTTCAAATACCCAGAGGATTTTAACACTGAACACTGTTTGTAGGCTGTGTATTGAGTATTGAAAGAAAAAATCCTATAGGTTTTGCACCCTCCTTCATTTCCAAGTGGTGAGTTGTGTTTGGCTGGAAGACATTCCAGAGGGCAGGGGAGCATGGATGTACCTCTGCTCCCAGGCAGGAAGGTGGGAAAAGGAGTGCCAGGGATAGCTGGGGGTTTTCTTTCATCAGAAATCAATGGGTTCCCACTCACAAAACATTTGAAGCCCCATTTCTTTATGGATAAACACAACCTCTGACATACCAGAAAAAAGAAGGCAGAATTCCCTCCCTGAAATTTGTTTACGTCATCTTTAAATGACATGCCCTGCTTATCCCTTCTGTAATTAATTTAAATGCATCTGACAGTAGCTTGGAGGCAAGAGTTGAACTTTCTTTATCCCTCACTGTGATGTTGTTGCTTTTTCTCAGTTCAGTGGTGGTTATGCTGGAATTTGGGAACTGGATCTGGACCAGCTCTCACTTCCCAGCCCCTTCCTGGGCTGACCTTTGCAAAGAGCACCACTGTACGTGCCAGTGGGCACCTGAATGTTCTGCTTTAATGTTAGAGATGTTCATTTTAAAGTGACATAAATAATAAGCAGCATCAATTCCATCGTTTCCAGGCTTTTTTTTTTTCCTTCTTGCAAATAGTTGTGTGATGTATCAATAGAAAAATGAAAATGAAAAGTATTTTAATTTTTTCCTTTCTGGTCTTTGTTGCATCTGGTAGTGCAAAACTGACCACAATCTGAAGGTTTAGCTCCAAAAAAACTGTGAGGAGCTGGTTCTTTATTTCCCCATCTGCAGGGAGCTGTGCTTGCTTGTGTTACCCCATGGAGCTGCCCAGTGCCTGATCCTTAATGCAGGGCAGGGGGAGAGGGGGCTGATGGGCTTTTAGACACCAACTTGGCATTTTCTAAGCATAGTCACCACTTAGGAGGTTGATTTGAGGTATTTGGACCCATTTCCTAGCCTTTAATTAAAGATGCTACCTAAAGCTCTGCTAAAACTCGGGGTATTTTAAGGCTGTTGGTAGCAAAATGCAGGCTTGTGTCTTTGGGGATGAAATTAGGAATATTACAGCAGAAGAAAGCATCAGTGCTGCTTTTGAAGCAGCTCTGACGGCAAATTTTTGTGTCCCAGGGGCATTGTGAAACTTCTTTGCATTCTTCAGGCATGGCAGAAACTACTGCTTTTGCTTTTTAATGAAGAACATTTCCTCCAAATGAGTTTTCCCTCTCCTTTCCCCAGCACAGGAGAATGGGAGAGGCCCAAGTTTTGCATCATGAGCGATCCCCAAAACTTGGATCAGATGACAGTAAAAATCACCATTTTTCCCCTAAAACTGTGTGGGCCACTCAGGTGAAAGCACAAGGGGGCTGAAGAGCAGAATTTCCTCCATTTGGGATCTGCCTCCTGCCAGAGTCACCCATACAAATCCCTCCAGCCTTGGTGCTTCACTTACCAGGAATCCCTTGGTGTCCCGCTGGGAAAAGCAGCCAGAATCTGGTTGATACGGTAATAATTAAAAATTCATTAGCACTGAAGAGCAGCTGAGGCAGGAATGGTGAACTCAGCAGGCAGCAGAATGTCAATCATTTGTACCAAGTTGTTCCCCTTGAGTTTAAAAATTAATTTTGTTGTTAAATGTCATCTTCTGGCTTGTGATCAGCTGGAGTGTTGGTCTTGTGTTTCCTGATAATTTGAAGGGATATAATCTATCCCCGATAAGGATCTGAGATCTGTGAAGCTGGGTGATGTCTGGATGTTGATGTTTGTAGGTTCACTGAGGTGGGGGAAAAGGAAAGGATGAAATCCCCATTTTTCAGTGGGCAGAGACCTGGTGCTCCAACCCAGCACCTTCCCAAGCTGGAGAATGGCTCTTCCCTCCTTCCTGCAGTGGAAGCCAGGAGACAAACTACTGCAGGAGAGATGGATTGGTGCAGAAAACCTTGCTCTGCCCAGAGGCTTTCTGGAAGTTCTGCAGCGACCTCACAGCAGCATTTGTAAGAGTCAGGGACTGGAAGGGTCTGAGGATGAGGAGAACTGGGGGAAGGTGAAGTCTGAGACATCCATGAACCTTCCCTTGCTGGACACAGGTACAGGCCTTGGAGCAGAGAAGAGTGAGATTAGAAGACCTTTGCAAGACTTCTCTTTGGTTTATTAAGCCCTCTCCCTGTTTAGAGCAACCACAGAACCACTCATCAGCTCAGTCCTGTGGGATAAAAGTGGGAGGGTGAGACACTGGGAGGGCTTCTCCCAAGAGCTGTCCAAGGAATTGCACGCAGGGAGAAGAATGCAGAGAGACAATCCTGGGGAAAGCAGATATTGGAGCACATCAGCACTTCTCCTTCACCAGTGTTTCCTGCAATGTTAATTTTTTAGGGTGCCTTTTTTATGGTTGATACCTCGGGTGGAGCTTTCAGGTGCTGCTGGTTTCCATCTGGCTGTTTCACTCTCCCCTGCAGTTCGAGCGGCACGACCCGGTGGACGGGCGGATCACGGAGCGGCAGTTCGGGAGCATGCTGCTGGCATACAGCGGCGTGCAGTCCAAGAAGCTCACTGTCATGCTCAAACAGCTCAAGAAGCACTTCCAGGATGGAGAGGTCAGTGGCATTCCTGGAAAATTTAGGAATTTAGCCCAGGCTGGGCTGAGAAATGAGTCGAGCATTCCCTGTCTTCTTCTGAAAAGCATCGGGTCCGTGTTAAGCGCTGGTGGAGAGAGGGAAGAGCTGGAGTGCAGTGGTCAGTGTCCAGTGCAGGCTGCAGGTTTGTTCCTTATGAAAATAGATGCTGTAATTTAAAAAAAAATTCCATTTGCTGAATGGCACCCTGGCTCTGGAGCCAGAACAAACACTGAAGCTGTGCTCCCAGCTCCTGGCTCAACCTTGGATTCATTAGCTGCTGTGACCAGGCCGTTTATTATTTAGTTATTAACTTCTGGGAAAAATTACTCACAATTTAGAGAGGAGTAAGTTTGCAGACCCTACGCTCATTAATTCAGTGAGAGACCTTGGAATAAGATATCCATACCACAAGATGTGCTTTATCAGGTAAGGCAAGTATGGGCTGAGAAATTATTGAGCATTAGAATTTTACATCTGCTCCTATAATGGATGTTCTTTTATTAAGCTGGAATGTTCTTTTATTAACTGGGATATAAACAAGCAATTCATCAAAGTGAGAATGGATGGAAAGTCTTTGGCTGGCTGTTTTAGAGCCACTTTCTTCTGACATCAGAACCAGAGTTTATTTCTTAACTGGTTTAGATGCCAGGTGTGTTATAAAACACAAGTTTTGACCAGGGTCTGCTCCTTTTTTTGTTCCTTAATGGGATTCCTACATTAGCAGGAAATCATTTGATTTCTCCAGAAAAAAGTGCTTAAATGCAATGTGTGTCTAATAGAAAATATCAGCTGTTTTTGAAGTTTGCCAATTGGTGATTCTTTTGCTGTGATTTTTGGGTTTTAATATATATATGTATGTGTGTATAGATATTACTGAACAGTAGCTGGATAAATGAGAAAAGAGGCAAAGAAATTTAATTTATTTTGGAAGGTTTCCTACAGCAGATGTTTTCTTCCCTTCATGTGTAAGCCAAGACACTGACATCTGTGCCAGAGGAAGAACTTCTTGTTCTTACCTTATTCCTCATCCCCAAATCAGCCAGATTGTCTTTCTATTTACAGCCAGCCAGATTCAGAGCAAGTCTTTATCTTCCTGTATTCCAAGGACTTTCAAGGAGAGAAAATGGGCAATAGGACAAAAAAATATATATATATTTGCAAGGGACAGAATTGCTGAAAAACTCATGATTCCTTACACTGCTGAGGATGAAATGCCCAGAAACTGTCCCAAAGTCACCCAGCAAGGCTTTCTCTTGGAAGTGCAGTTCCCTTGTGAGAGCTTTCTTATGGAATCTGCCAAACCTCGTCTTCCTTGTCTGATGCAATTACCTTGACTGCACAAGGCAACCCTGGCAGCCTCCAAAACAATAAAATTCTGGGTTTAATCTAATCTTTAGCTGTTGCCCAACGCTGTTATTCTGCATTCCTGCTTTTGGGAGTGGTGACTTTTCTTGTATTAACTGCTAATCTGCTTTCATTATTTTTATTTTTCTGGAGGAAAAATCCCATCTTACCCTGGATAGGTGAACTTTTGCCTATTCAGCAGGGCTGCCACACTCTGTTTTGTCTAACACTGCTTATGAGTGTCCTCCTCAAGCTGTACTTACACAGCTGCTTTTCTCAGTAAAAAGGCCCTGAGTCATCAGCAATATTCCAAGCAAGGTATTATTTGGTTTATGCCCCCCTAACTGCTAGAAAACCAAGCTGTCTCTTCAGGACTTAGTGATTCATGTCATCTCCTATATGTGCTGCAGGGGGCTGGCTGGGGTATTTTTCTGTGGAGATGGCAGGGGGTGGCAGTGAGGTGAAACTCCTGTCTGAACTTGGTGAAAAGCCCTGATTTTTGCAGGAGAAGTTTGAGCTGTTGTGTTACAAGCCAGTAAGTGATGGAGTCTCCCTTCTTACATTTCATGAGGATTATTTGGGTGATGAAGGGATTCAGGCTTATGAATCAACAGCTGGAGCTACAGATGCCTTGGAAGAGGTGATCATTCATCTGTTGACTTGTCTGAGACTGTCCCAGTCTCTGATTTTTATTTTATTTTGGTAGCTGGAACAGAGTTAATGCTGATGCCAACTTCACCTAATTATTAAATTTCATAATACTGATGGTGATCTTGCTACAGACATTCAGTGGCTTTGTCCACATGAAAGCCAAGATTTGTAGGATACACTTGTGTCACTGGTTTTGCTTTTTCAGCTGGTGAAAGGACCACGAAGGCCAGGTTGGGTGGGGCTGGGAGCAACCTGGGATAGTGGAAGGTGTCCCTGCCCAGCTCACAGCACAGTGTCCCAGCTGGCCTGGAAGTGGCCACACACCTTGTGCTTCTTCCAGGCTTTCCACCCCTTCAATGCCCTGCTCCCAGGCAGGGAGGCATTGTGATAATTGCAAAGATATTTTCTCTTGTAGAACCACTGTGCAAAACAGAGGGACCTTTGCAGTGCTTCCTGCAGAAGTACCTGATTTATTGGATTATTTTTGTCCTAGGACAGGATTTAATTTAAGTCTGCTGTAGAGCCTAGCGTTCCTCTTGGGAAGAGGAGCAGGCAAACATTCAAGGAGAGCTCCCTGCAGAGTCACTACAGGGATTTCTCTCTTCAGTCAGCTCTGTTGTCCACATGTGCTCTCCCATTTTGCCATCTCATCCCTTTTGGCCCAGATCCATGAATCCAGGGCTGACAAAGCTGCTGTTGCATGTTGGTGCACACGTAGATCATCAGTGCAATGCCTCAGACTCACTCACAGCAAAGACAGGAACAAGCTGCAAATGCCTGTTTGGAAAGACCTTAAAAACATTCTTTTTCTTTCAAAAGATTGGTGGCTTCTTCCCTGATTAGAAGTTGTTCAAGCAGAGTTACAGCAGATTGTGTAGATTTGTATTTGACAGTACCTGCTGAACACATCCAGATCATGGAACTGGGCCATGTTCTGCAGTTAGGATTTTTAATATCTTGCTCTATCAATCTGTGGTGCCAGGCAGGATAGGAGGAGCCTGAACCTGAACTCCCCCTGACAAGCTGATTTATGTGTCCCAGAGAGGGAGTCTGAGTGGTTATTACTGTGCTGATGATTCACCTCCTCCCTTGGCTCTGTGCCGTGGCTCTGCTGGAGGAGCTGGAGGCTCCAGCTCTTGTCCCAGCACTGCTGTGTTTGTGCTGGAGCTGAGCAGGGTGATAGATGAGGTGTGGTGTAACCAGCTGTGGTTCCCAGAGCTGTGCTCATGGGCAGTTCCTCTCCTGGGGATCTCAGGATGGTTTTCCATGACAATCCCAGAGCGTGGCTGTTGGCTCTCACCGAGCACATGCTCACCTGACCCAGGTAAGGAGCAGACAGGGATCCTGCCTCCCACAGCAAAGCAAACTGGGACACTTCTGTGCTTTGCACTGTCACCTCCTGCCACACTGGGTAAGACATGGATGCCCCCAGGGATCCCTGAATCTCTTGGGAGAGACATTACAGTGCACGGGCTATTTCATGTTGTCATTGCAAGCATGCAGGCTTCATGAAAAATTCTCAGTTCACCTGTTTGCAGTGCTTTCCTGCATCCCAACCACAGGCTCGTGGTGCATCCTCTCACCTGGGAAATGGTTTTCAGTCCCTTCCCCTTGTGGCACTGGTGGGGCCAGGAGGGAAACAAAAGTACAAGTCACAACTCACATCCTCAAGTGCCAAGGCTGAGCTTTTGGAGTGTGCAGATGAATTCCCTTCTGGCTACAACTTCAGGCCAGTGAGTCACTTTGTCACTTCCAGGCAGTGTCCGTGATCTTTTCCCATCACCACATGAGTGTCCTTTTCTCTGTCCTAGGGGCTGACATTTGAGGAGGTGGAGAACTTCTTCACTTTTCTGAAGAACATAAACGACGTGGACACGGCTTTGAGCTTCTACCACATGGCTGGAGCTTCTCTTGATAAAGGTATTGAAACCTGTGGGGTGTTGAGGTGCTGAAAGCCTGAGGGAGCACAATTCATGCTGTGTCTTTGGAATTGGGAAGATGACAGGTTAAAAATGTACCCAAATTGCAATTCCTCCCTGTAATGAGGTGCTTAGCTCGCCACATCCATGGATAAAGAGGAATTTCAGGTTTTTCACTTCCACAGTTTTAGATACAGGGGAAAAAAAGGCTGATATGTGCAGCCTGAATGGATGAGGAGACAGTGATTTCGTGGTGGTACCTTCAGAAGGACCATTCTGCTGTGTGCAGAGGCAGGGTGACCTAATGAGTGTGCCACAGATTCTGGTTCTAGATCCCAGGAACACCAGTGTTTCTTCTTCATCTCCCCATCTTCTCAAGTGACCTTTTTTCTCCTTAAACAACTTCAGAAGTGAGCGTAAAAGAATTCTTGCAGACTTCCCTTCTGTGGAGGTCTCTGATCCACATGGCAGAGGCACACCAGCAGTGGGGCTGGTGGCAGGAACTGCTCAACCCTTGTTTTGTTCTAGCTTTCCTCAAAAATCAAGGACTTTGCCTAGAAGTAAGGGCTGCATTTCTGATTGGAATTCCAAGCAGTGGCAAACACCTTTGGAGCTCCTGGGAGTGCTGGAGGGTAAGAGAGGGAGCACTAGAACACCACTGAGGTCCCAGGCTGAGCATTAAATTCTGTCCAGAGACTCTGTTTCAGATAACACACAGTCCAGAGGAGTGGGCTGAATAAACCTCAGAGCTGGTGTTTTCTGGGGACTTCGGTAATAATGTGGTTTATTGATCAGCCCAATCCATAGATCCATATCCTCCTCCTTCTCATCATGTTTCCTTTTCTGACCTGCTCTGTCTCAGGTATGTTCTTAGATCTGACACATTGATGTAAAAAAAAAAGGTAAAAAACCCCCAAAACATAATTCAAACTGAAGTTCCCCTCTGCTGCCAGGGTCTGTCACAAGTGTGTGCTTTGGTCTTCTAGGTTTTTTTAAGAGGGTTGGGGTTTTTTTTTTATTTAACAGACTAAGAATATTAAAAAAAAGAAAGATGCCAAACTCATTAAAAGATTTTTAGGCTAAGTGGAAACTCTTGTCTACTACAAAGTTAAAGCTGATTTATTTAGGCAGCTGCAGATTTAAACATTTTGGAAGTCAGCTATTCCAACTGCTGCTGCTGTGGCAATATTAAGGCATTAATAGGTTTTGGGGCAGTGGAATTACAGAGGAGAAACAAACGTGTCACATCTCCTTTTGTTGTGTGACTCTTCAGCAGCCCTTCTCATCTTAAATTTTTTGGAGGGAAATCATCTGTACTCTTTGGTTTAGATCATCATTACCTTAGGATTTAAAAGAACCTGATGGGATTTTCTTTCATTTAAAAGTAAGGTACCAAGTCTGAGTGTGCTGCTGCTGCTCTGAGCCCTTTCTGCAGCATCCCAGAGGAGGTAACAGCCCAGCAAATCCAATTTACTCAGTGCCTACAGGAAATTAGCATTTGTCCTGTCGTGGAATATGCATTTTTGCAGAATTTAGGTCTGGATGCAGTTGGTAAATCAGTGTGATTGCTGTTTAATTATGTGTTGTTAATGAGCTCGTGCAGCCACTGAGCTGGGAGTGTTTGGCTGGGGTAAGGGAACCTTCCTTGGACAGGAATCTGATTTAAATCAAGCAAATTACAAATGCAGTGTGCCCTCCCAAAATTCAGGCTTTCACAAGGTTGCTTGTTACAAACTAACAAATGGCAAAATTTCACTGGGATGAGGTCTAGGAAGAGGTTAGTATGTGTGATAATTTGCTGCTAACAATGCAGCAAACATTATTATGATTTTAGAAGGGCTGTTTAAAATTTCAGAGGGGGAAAAATGACTGGTACCAAACAGCCAGAGCCTGACAGCTTGTTTTCTGTGCTGAATTAAAATCACTGCTTCTTCTAAAAAGGATCATAAACCTGTATTTTAATGACCCATTTAAAAACACCCAGATTATTTGTTAGCCCATCTTTCATTTTCCCAGCAACATAATGGCTGTCATTCTCCTAAATCACAAGAAGACTTCCCCAGCCTGGGCTCACAGCTGGAAGCAGGACGGGAACTGAATTTGGTGCTTATTCCCCTTTTAGGAGGGTGTGAATTGCACTTTTTCTGGCACTGTGTGCAGCCATGCTTTCCAAGCAGCCCTTCTGCCTTGGAGAGCCACAGGATAACTCCTTTGGGGTTTAGAGCAAGGCATGGATGGGCCAAACCATGGGGAGACAGCTGAACCCACTGCTGCTCCGTGGCTTGGAGCAGGGCTGGAGCCACAGAGAGCTTCATGGAAAATAATTTTATTTGAATTCTGCTGCTTGAAACAGCTGCAGAGTTGACAGGGAATCAGGAAGGAGGCTGGAATGCAGTCAGGGAATTGCTGCTTGCTTTCCTCTGCCCTGGAAGAAGATGGATGGAAGAAATTGGTCCCCCTGGAAGCACAGCTGGGATTGCTCCTCTGGAAAAATGGCAGTGCTGGTGGTTGGGAGGGGAGGACTTGTGAGGGGTTTCTGGAGACCCTCACATCCAACAGGATTCCCTGCAGCCACCCACCCTGGGCCACCTGCAGTCAGGTTTGGGATGTCTGCAAGGAATCTCCTTTCTTTACACATTTATGGCTGTGGATATTGCACAAACAGGGGGTTGGCTCTGCCTTTGGTGTGGGAGCTCTGCTTTTTTCTCCCTGATCTCCGTGACTTTCTGTCATGCTCCCTTTGATGTCAAAACAGCTTCTACTCAGCTGCAGGGCTGCAGCCTCATGGTTTGAGGAGACAAAGGAAAATGTGCTGTGCCCACAGGATTGCATAAGGCTTATCCATCCCTTTCCTGGATGGGAGTTCCGGCACGTACTCACACAAATGATTTGTAAAAAGGTCAATAGATTTTGGTAGCTGTACTGTCAGTGATAGCATCCAACATTTCCAACTGGGAGCCTTGAAACGAAACGTGTGCATCAACGTGAGACTGATTTCTGGGAGCCCAAAGCACATGTGTCCTGCCTTTCCATCCTGGAATGGCTCAGGGCTCTGCTCTGCTCCCATCACCCTGAGTGCCAGTTGGAAAACAAAGGCAGCAGCCCAGCTGTCCATTCTTTTGGCCACATGTGTGATTAATGTCAAGTTGGAGGGAAAAAGTGAAGTTTGCCATCTGGCGAGGCTGTCTCCTGGAGCAAAGCCCCATTTGCAGGCATTGCTCACGGTGCAGTTCTGGGAATCAGAGTGGAAAAAAGGATAACTGTGTCAGACACTAAACTTGCACAAAATAACTCAGATGGCTCATTAAAGGAACCAGTGGGAGATACCAATGCATAAAATTTTAGAAGCTTTTCAGGATAGAAATGTGGAACTCATTTTTGATGGTATGAAATCCAGGAGAATTTCCGGCCCAGAACCCCAAACCTGGACAGGCTTTGTTTTTAGAGACGTTCCCCAGACAGCATCTATTTCATTTCATGGTAAAGAAATCATTCCAGCAGGTTTACTTCAATTTTATTTGCCTCCCTGAGCTACCCTGTAGTCTGGAGCATGTGTGTGGAAGTGGAAAGCAGAGATGCTTTCCCTCTTCCTTATGATTCCTTAAAAAACCAGCATAGCCCTAACTGAGCTCAGCACAGCCCCTGTGAAGTCATTTTGGCATCAAGCAAGAACGATGGCATGGAGCTGACACTTGTGCAGTTGGGTTAATAAGAGGGGAAGCAGGAACTGGTGGCTGTGATTACAAGTTCCAACTGGGAAAACTGAAAAACAAACAAGAGGGGAGGGATCAGGAGACTCCCTGCAGAGATGGAAGGAGGGGGTAAAATCTCAGCAGAAAAACATGACTTAGATATAAAGGAATTAGGACAAGGGGCAATTGTTTTAAACTGAAAGGGTTTCAGATTTGGTGATAGGGAGAAATTGTTCCCTGTGAGGGTGGGGAGAAAACAGGGTGCCCAGAGAAGCTGTGGCTGCCCCTGGATCCCTGGCAGTGTCCAAGGCCAGGCTGGATGGGGCTTGGAGCAGCCTGGGACAGTGGAAGGTGTCCCTGCCCATGGCAGGGGTGGCACTGGATGGGCTTTAAGGTCCCTTCCAACCCAAAACATTCTGGAATTCTGGGATCTTGGAAATCATTCTAACTTTTTTTTACATGTCAGGCTAAAGCAAAAGGGTACCAAGGGCACTAGGAAGGGAGGATGGCATCAAGGTGAAGCACCTTGAGAGAGGTTTTACATTTACAACAAATTAAATGAAATTTGGTGTTGCTGTCTGAGGAAATACAGAGTAATAACTGCTGACTGGAAATACTGCTGACTGGAAATGTAATAACAGCACTCATGGAGAAAAGGAATTTCACTCAAAAAGAATAATTACATGGGAAAAGCAGGGTCCTACTTGAGATTATATATATAATGTGTCATTTCAATTTTCTCCTGCATTATTTAGTAAAAGGAGAGGTCTTATGGGAAAAAGGACCTGATGGTGACTGAATTCTTCTCAGAAAACCCCAAATTTCAGTCAGGGGAGCAGAAGTGGGGTGGAAGTTACCAATAATATAAACATTAATGAAAAAAAAATCCTATTAGAAGTATTTTATGCAGTTTGTAATTAATCCAGTTACAGTATATATTGGATGATTATTTTTACCTTTCTGACACACTTAACTCTCCAAAATTCCTGAAGGACCTGGGGTGCAGGAACCCATCAGGATGCTGTGGAGGAAAGCAGAGGCTGGTTGTGGTTTCAGTCTGGTTTGGTGATGCACCACTTCCCTCTTTTCCCTTGCTCCACAGCTGAACATTGATCCCAGCTGCTGTGGATGGTGTTTCCTTGGGTCAGGCTTTGCAGGGAAGCAATTTAACTTTAAATACACTCATACCAGCCTAGTGAGGGGTTTTTTTTCCCATTTGTGCAGCAAAATCTACTGCCTAAGCCTGCCAGATTGATAGCTCCATGGATTGCCCTTTTCTAAAGGTGGGAATAAAACTCCTGCTCGCTTCTCTGCTGCCGGTCTGCGGAGAAAAGGGAAATAATTCCTTACAACTCTTTATTTTATTGCAAGGTTAACTTGGTCTCTCCCTGCAGGAGGGTGTGTGGGTTTGTTCTGCACTTACTGGGTTGCAACAGGTAAAGCAGTTTTTGTAATTCCCAGCCTGCTGGGATACTTGCTTGATAGAGTATCATCTTTGGAATGCTGTCAGGAGGAGGTGCCTCCTTGATCAAGCTTGTTCCAGGCCTCCCTGAAGACACAAAGGCTGTTTTCCACAGAGAATCGGGAGTCTCCTGATGCCTTTTTCGGGGTTACGTAAACACAGAGGGCAGACAGAATTAAGAGAATAAAAGCAGGTATATTTATTGAAGGGTCTTCAGGTACGACTCGGGCACCCCCAGGGGCTACACCCAAAATGGACAACAGGTAACGGGTTTTCACACTTTTATATGTTTGGTCCATTTGCATATTGGGGGTTCATCTTCCAATTACAGCTTCAGGTAATGAAGTAACTTACCCCAAGTTTGCTCCCTCCAACTCACTTTTGTTTACATCTCTCAGGGCCTGAGACAGTGAGGTGTCCTTGATTGCCAGGCCTGGAGAGGAATTGTTGTGTCTGACCCAAATGGGAAAGCAGTGGCTAACACTCTAAATGGAGTCTAGAGTTCTACACTAAAGAACTGCAGGATTACAAATACATGAAAAACACAAAAGCTAAAATCCTGAGGCATCGCTCCCGCTGCGGGTGGCACATCCTGACCCCTGTGTGACCCTGTGCCCTCCCTCTGTTGCAGTGACCATGCAGCAAGTGGCCAGGACAGTGGCCAAGGTGGAGCTCTCGGACCACGTGTGCGACGTGGTGTTCGCGCTCTTTGACTGCGACGGTGAGTGACCACCCCACCCTCAGCCAGGCTGGGAGAGAGTCAATCCAGGGCAAGAAATCCAGGGGGAAAGGGCTCTTTTTCCATGGATCTGTGCTGATCCCCCTGCCCTTTTGGGAAGGGTGTCCAATGGTACCCACCATGTGAGATGTGGATCCTGGCTGGCACCCTGCTTCTCCAGCACAGTCACCAGCATCAGGCAGCTCCGAGTGGCAGCACTGGTGCACAAGGATGAACATTAAAAACTGTATTTAATTATTTTATTCTTTGTTGTCCCTCTTGGTTTCAGCCCCACCTGCTCCTTTGCACCTTTCTAAAGTCACGTCTCCTGTTTTATTTTCCTCTGGGCTTCACTACCACTGTCCTGATACAATCTTCAAGCCAGATGATCAGGCTGGAGATTGGTGTGAGCTGAAGTGTAGCCAAATATTTCCTGTTTGCCTTCTCTCAGAGGAGAATCTCCTAAATATTTTGATAGCAAATCTTTGGGGGAAAGACTGTGGTTGCCAGAGGAGTCCCTCAAGGAAGAAATCAAGTAGAGAAGCAGGCACAGACCTCTTTTTATTATTATTATTATTGTTTTGTTGTTTTCACTCCATCAGTGTTTACAGACATTAAAAAGCTGCAGAGCTGGAGGGAATTTTGCTCAGCCCTTGATAATTTGCTGGAATTCATGGCTGCTGCCTTTCAAAGTTATAATTTCAAGGAGATTGGTGGTGGGTCTCTGATTATTTTCCCTCCTTTTCCAGGGAACGGGGAGCTGAGCAACAAGGAGTTTGTTGCCATCATGAAGCAGCGCCTGATGCGAGGCTTGGAGAAGCCCAAGGACATGGGCTTCACACGGCTCATGAGGGCCATGTGGAAGTGTGCCCAGGAGACAGCCTGGGACTTCACAGCTCCCAAGCAGCAGTAGCACGGTCAGGAAGGAGCAGCCACATTCCCTGGATCAGCCCTGACACAGCCCATGGGCACCTGGAGAGCCCAGGCTGTCTGCAGCAGGAGGGTTTTGTCAATCCAAGTCAGAAATCCACACCTGTTGTATTTGCTTGCTGCTGCCTCCTTGATATTCCTCTCTCTCAGGAACAAGTAAAGGACTTCTTCTACTGCCACCACCTCTGCGGCGTGACATGTCCTGCTCGAGAGCTGGACCCTAAATCACCTTTATTGAATGCTATGAAAAAAATGGCATGGGGGTTATTTTGATTCTCAGGCTGCTCCTCGGAAAAGCCACGCGATTCCCAGATTTCCTGGATCCCAGACCAGGATTTCAGCTCTGTGCTGCACCTGCTGGGGAAGAGCAGCTAAAAGTAGTGGAGCAACAGGCTCTCCTGCCCTTCCTGCCTTGCACAAGCTGCAGGAGCTCCCTGATGGATTTCCTGAATGGAGCCCTGTCTGTGGGGAATTGTGCCGGGAAGGGGCTGACAGGCGTTGTTTGCCGGGTGCTGTCCTGTGTAAAATATCCTGTAAAGATGTTGCTCACAGCAGCCTGCCTCTGTCTCTCCATTGCTCCAGATCCTCCCCCAAGGCTGGGGCTGAGGTACTGAAGGTGGGCTGTTTTGGGGGCAGGGGGGAACCCCATGACTTTGCAGAGCTGTAAAGACAAAGGGGATAAATCACTGCTAGAATACTTTCCTTCCCCAGCACAGGAAGGACATGGAGCTGCTGGAGTCAGTCCAGAGGAAGCCACCAGGATGACCAGGGGGATGGAGCAGCTCTGCTATGAGGAAAGACCGGGAGGTTTGGGATTGTTCAGCCTGGAGATAAACTCCAGGGTGAGCTAATTGTGGCCTTGCAGTGCTGGAAGGAGGTGACAACATGGAGAGAGAATATTTACAAGGGCCTCAAGTGCCAGGACAAGGGGAAGTGGCTTCCTGCTGCCAGAGGGCAGGGATGGATGGGATATTGGGGAGGAATTGTTCCCTGGGAGGGTGGGCAGGCCCTGGCACAGGGTGCCCAGAGAAGCTGGGGCTGCCCCTGGATCCCTGGCAGTATCCATGGCCAGGTTGGACAGGGCTTGGAGCAGCCTGGGACAGTGGAAGGTGTCCCTGCCCATGGCAGGGGTGGCACTTGATGGGCTTTTAGTGTCCCTTCCCACCCAAACCATCGTAGGATTTCATTGTTCATACAGGGATATTGATCCTGATCAGTCCAACTATTGATCCTCCCTCCCCTGCCTCATTTCCCAGCCAGAGCCTGGCTCCTTTGGGGTGGTTTGGGTGTGGGTCCCTGTGCTCTCACACCCCACAGACCGATGTGGGAGTGCAGGCTTGGCCCTTCCTGGCTGCAGCTGTGCTTCCCTCTCTCCTGCCTGCTCCCCACGGCCTCCACGGATCTGTCACCTGTCCCTGAATTCTCTCTTTGGGAATGAATGTCAAACAACGTGAAACAGCCCCGAGCAGCCTCAACCCTCTTTAGCGTCTCCTTCAGCGCGTCCCCGCACAGTCCCTGCAGCCCAGCCCTGTTTCAAAGGCAGGAAGCTCCATAAAGAGAAGGACTCGAATCTGAGGGAATTCCTGAAGGGGTTAATCCTTCCCTTCCGAACCCCCGCCGAGGGCAGGAGCCGGAGGTGCCCTTTGGCGTCTCCTCCACGGGTAGCCCTGTTGGGGGGCCGGCTGGGGCCACCCAAATCTCGCCGTGCCGGGGAATCGCCGTCTCTCCCCGCTCAGAATTCCGCTCTCTCCCTGCGCCTTCCTCGCTCCCCAAAAAACCTC
>VZTZ01012523.1:0-128300 GCA_013400955.1 Drymodes brunneopygia
AAGGGGTGGCCGTGGGGCATGGGCTGCAAATGGAGCCGGTTTCCCCAGCTCCCCCCGACAGCCCGCTCACGCCCGGGTTTAAAGTAGTTGTTTTTTAAACAGACAATGGACAAAAGGAAAGTAGCGATGGATGCCCGGGAGCTCCCTGTCCGCTGCGGGGCCGCGCGGCGCCGCGCAACTCTCCCGCACTTAGCCACTTTCTGCCTTTGTTTTCGTTTGGGAAGGGGCAGAGCGTGCCTCCCCACTATGGAAAAGGGCCATTTTTTTCATTTGCGAGAAGCTTTTTTTCTTTATTTATTTTTTTTTTATTTCCCCTGCCACTTGGGCTTCCGCGGATATTTGTCTTGGGGAATATCAGAATAACCTCGGTGCGATAAGTTTGTTTCTGTGTCGATGTTCGTCTCGATTTTTACTCTCATCAAAGCCGATCGCGGGCAGTGTTTATCCTGGAAGATGGCTTTCGGGAGAACGTTAGCCTTTTTTTTTTTTTTTTCCCTTTTCCTTTTTTTCTTTTCTCGTGTTATACGGGACTGGCAGAGGTACAAACAAGCAAGTTGAACAAAAAATGTTTCTGTTCATTTCCTCACAGATCATCCATTCTAACGACGGCAAAAAAATCTTAATGACTATGACCTTAGCAGCATGGGTAGCTGATTTATCCCAATTATAAATCCCGTTAGTTTGCGGTAATGTGTGAGTATCAATATATAATTCATATTAAAAGCATGATCCGTAATTATTATTTTTTTTTTATAAAAGTTGAAATCCGTCATTTTCCAATGAGAGTGCTGCATCTGTCGCTTGGAGTGTTTTTGTCTCGCTGTTGCACAACAGAGGCTCTCCAGTCTTTAACCTAAAATGGCAGCTTTAATTTGACTGGGGCCCATTCATTGACAATGATAATAAAAAGGCTGAAAGCTAAATGTAGCTGGATGCTTGGGGCACGTATGCAGAACACTTTCCTCTCCATTGCTGGGCGCTACTAAGAGAGGAACTTCCAAGCTCTCTAGTTTCCACTGTGAAAGTTTCCAACAGTTTTTTTTTCTCATTAAAAAAATAAAAAGAAAAAATAATAGTCGCATTGCTCAGCATAGAACACATTTTAGACATCTGGGTTGCTTGCAGACTTAATGGTGATGTGATAGAGAGAGCTTCTTTGAAGAGGTTTGCATTTACAACAGCAGCAGAAAAATTCTGGTAATCACTTTTAAAATAAGATGCAGTCTGGAGGAAAATTAACCATTTCTTTCTGAGGTTTGTAACAGGTGATCAGAAAAATTACATTCTGTGTATTTTCCTCTCTCCAGCTACTAAAAGTGGGGAGTGGTGCTTGTTTCTTCTTGTTTGGTTTTGTAAATGTGCTCAGGGTTTTGCAGAGATCCTTTTGATACTGTACTATTTTCCTCTAGGTTAAAACCACAGCTGCTTGGAAAAAGTAATTATTTTTGGTCTTAGACATAATTTGAAGTTTGAAGCAGTTTTATGAAACAAAATTTCCCCTACTAAAGTATTGGTGAATGCAACAGATTCACACATCTCCTTGTCCTGTCTTTCTGTCAACCTGAACTGCTTATTTTCAGTCTCTCTTGAGCTGTTTTTCAGTAAGACATTTATAAAGATCATTATTAAAGCCATTGCACAGTCTTTTAGAACAGTATTAAATGCTTGTGATTCCAAGTTTAACTGAATTACTGATTCACTGATACTAATTGGATAATCATATTTGACCAAATATCTTGCTAAATATTTAACAATGTGATGACATTTCTGTTATTGCTTGTAAATCCTGGTTAGGTTATTTAAACAGGGGAAAAAAGCCTTGTGTTTGTAACCCAAATTTATTTTATTGCCTCTTCAGTAATGAAGGAAAGTTTTGATCGTAGGCAAGGATCATACAGTCCTTTTAGAAAAATAACAATTTCTAGGGATGTAGCATTGTAAAAATGTCAGTAATAATGAGGTTTAGTGGAATATTCTCTGTTGTAATCAAAACTCTGTGCAGTGGTGGGAGATTTCAGTTGTGACCAATTCCTTTTGGATTTGGTTAATACAGAAACCTGAAGAGTTGTGTCAAAGAGCCATGGTAAAGGTTTCCCTGTCTGTGTAGAGGGGTCAGTTAACCTGAGCGTGGCTTTTTTTCCACACGAGTTTTTTGCTGTTTTGAACTGAAAAGCTTCTGATGAATGTTCTCAGTATTTCCCGTTAACACTCAAATAATATTAGGACTTTTATAAGACGTAAAAGAGTTGTTTGTGAGCCAAGGTGGATCAGGCTGATGGAGAAGCTGCAGGCAGTGCCCTGAAGAAGGGGATGTGCTGCTCAGTCTGGGCTTGACGTGGCCGGGTGGGTGTCGTGGTCAGTGGGCCGGTCCTGCCCCACACACGGGGAAGTTCCGTGCCTGGGCTGTGCCCCACGGATGACGGCTCTGCGGGCAGGATACAACAAAACCTAAACAAAGACAACCTGGACACGATTTTCTGTAGAGCTGGAAGGCCTGAGTAATAGGGACTTCTCGGGTTTTCCCAGAGCTGCTGAAGTGTGGCAGTGAGGCTGTGTTTTGCCGTGCCCAAGGCATCCTCTAGCAGCTGGCTGTTTGGGGTTTGGTTTTGTTCATAGCATATGGTGTGATAGGTAGAGGTTGCTAAGGTGGGAGGAAGTGGAAAAAGTAACCAGAAAGAAAGAAGGTGGAAATAAATGCAGGTGTCTCCTTCAATCCTGTGCCTTACCTCTATCCCTTATTTCCCACTCATTTTTATGTTAATTTTCAGATGGAAAGCCTTCAGTATGTGTTGGTCAGTATTTGCTCTTGTGAATCTGGCATGACTCAACGAAATATGTGTGGCTAGCATGGGTATAGGCAACTGTGGGACAAGTGGGGTGCGTGTCTGAAGGTCTTCCTTCCCCCAGTTCCCCTAAATCCTGACTTGCAAACCCTTACGTATTTGTCCGCTGTGAACAAATCACTAACTGCTCAGATTTATGAGCTGGTTAACTGATGCCCATAAGTAACATGGGTGATACTTTTATGTTACTTTAATGTTCCCTGTATACAAGAGAAAACTGCAAATTCTAGTAAATAATTAAACTGTCTTTCTGACAAATGAGTCTTTTGTGTGTAGGTGAGGCTTTAGCCTTCACTTTTCCAGCAGAAAATTATTGTATTAATTTAGCTTCACCATTTAGCTATCAATTTAGCTTCATCATTAAGACAGACATTAACTCCATCGTTTCCCATAATTTATATTTCCATGAATAGCTTGTTTGCACAAATACAAACTACTGGATTTTAATGGAAGAAAGTCTGAAATGCTTTCTGTATTGTAGCAGTGATAAAAAGGCAAAGGCAAAGGGAAACTCCAGCTATAATTTATTTTTTTAAAACTCTTTCAGAGGAAGGAGTGAGGTACAATATGCAGAAACATGCCATGTTGTTATTAGGACTCTGACAAGATACTGAAACCTGATGGAAGTTTTCCTCCTGAGTTCTTTCTGTCTGCACCATCTGACTAACTTTCAGTGATTCTCATCTTACCTGAGATCAGCAGTCATGGAAATACCACATTGTAGTTGTGCACTAAAAAATCTTTCTTGGAAAATGAGGTTGGAAGGCATGATGCAAAATATAAAAAGGAGGTTATGACCTAAAGGACACATTCCAAGAGCCCAAATATGACAACAAAGCTCTTAAGGGTATTCTTAAGTATATAAAAGCTGATTAGCTCTTAGCTTCCAACATTGTGACTTTTCTGAGATGTAAACAGGCACCTTAGAAGAAGCCAAGCCAAAACCAAGGATCTTTGTGCTGCCACTTGGGTTCTTCTCTGAATGCTGCTCAGTAGCAGTTTCTAAACATCCTGGTGATTTTGCTGCCCTTGTGCTAAATGCGTTCTCCTTAAAAAAAGAAAGGAGGGAGAGAACTTAATTTAAGCATTTTCTTTTAGAAGTTGGAATTTGATAAAAGAGTGCTAGTTATTAAATAAGCTACTGTTTTAGTAGAACATTGTAACACATGACTTTGAAAGCTTATTGGCATATGGGAACTAACCAGAAGCCCTTGCTGGCATGATGTAGGGTTTGCTTTGCTCTGTAGTGACCTATATAGCTATTTTGGGTGTGGTTTTGCTTTCATGGGAGCTGAGTCCAACCTTCCTCTGACACAGACAATTGCTGTGACGAGAGGGCCTTGAGGGGAATGGTGGGGAATAAATAACTTTGAGAATCAATTGTCTGGAAAAAGTCATTGCAGCCAAAATGTCTGCCCTCTTCTAAATGGTTCTGAGGGGAAAATAAAATTTCACATGTATGGTCCTGATGCTAGAGGTTATTCTGTTCAGGTTTCATTTAAATATGAGCTTGTGATTGGGGAGAGCAATGCAGCAACTTACCTGCCTGGGAGTAGCTGGCATGTGGCAAATCCAGTGCTGGATAGTTTTGGAAGCACTTTATTTTAATGTCCTCGAGCCACTTGTTAAGCTGTTCATCTGAGCTTTCTGCTTACTGCTAGAACTTCAGGTAGCTGGCTTTAAAATTTCTTGGTGATTTTGAAAGAAATTGACCTCCCCACAGTTTATTTTGATCTCTGTCTACAAAGTAAGTGTCACTTCTTAAAACATTTTGTGGAGGTGTACATCAGATGTACAAAATATGATTCCTTCTGTGCAGCAGAGGCAGTCCTGCTCTGAAAACTAAACTTTTTATTTCTCTTTCCTTCCCACTCTACTCCCCTCCCCCCAGGTTTCCCATAGATTTTTTTCCTCTTCAGATTGTGCCTTTCCTGTTGGGGTTTTAATCTTTTTTCCAATTCATACTGCTTTCTGTTTGCTTAGTGGAGTTGTGTTTTCTTGCCAGCCCTAGATAATTAGGATATGTGGCAAAACAAACAGGCGTTTCAGCTCCTAATAATGCTGCTTTCTACCCAAACCACGGAGGATGCCTGAGTTAGTGTGGGAAGAGCTGGCTGGCTGCACCAAAGCTTGATGAAGTCTAGTGTTAGCCCCTGGATGCTGTCATGGCGAGGGGATGGCTGGCAGCAGACAGGCAGAGCAGGGGGCTGCAGCAGTGTGCTGGCAGCTTCCCAAAGGTTCTTCATGACCCTTTGAAGAGGAAAATCCTCTTGTTTCAGGTTTTGTTTTCATGAAAATGACATTCCCCCATCTTTTAATAGTAGATGCATAGAGCTGTAGTGGTTTCTCTTGCTCTGTGCACTGAGTAGTTGTGAATGGGGAGGGGCTAGTCCCATGACGGTTTTGAAATTGATGTAGCCATTGTGGGCTATCCCTTGCCAAGTAGAGAAATTTGGGGTGTGGGGAGGAGCTCTGGAGTGGATTGTGATATTTCTGAAAGAAATAGGGAAGCTTTGGAGACCAGGAACTATGTGACCGGTGGTAAAGCAGATCAGAACATGGAGTAAGGCCAAGGAAGACTTTAATAAAGGCACTTTTGTCCTTGATCTTAAAATAGGAAGCCTGTGGATTTATTTACAGGGTAAACAGGATTTGTTAAGTGGGTAGTCACTAGGTGCAAAGGAACACTGGTCATTCTTTGGGAGAGAATTCAGGTGAATGCTAAAACTGAGCTGAAAGCCAGAATTTCAGAAGTTTAGACATCAGTAATAGGACAAAACACGGAGAAAGTCTTCATCATAGAAAGCATTGAGGGAGGTAGTGCTGTTCTGGAAGAAATGTGAAACAAGCTTTTGCATAACAGAAACTGAGAAATTTGGTTCGAGTCTTTGGTATTAACTTGGATGAGCTAGTAAGTGGGAAGTCCGAGTTGATGACAAGTTATGAGAAAATATTCTTTGCTTCAAAGAGGATCCATCAATGTAGCTGTTGAGATTGAAATCCAAAGCTGAAATGCTACTTGGTAAAGTGTCTTGCAAGAAAGTGCATGTCAGTCTGTACTGTAGAGAATGACAGTTTTGTATTTCTTCAAGTTGAAGAATAACAGCCAGAAAGACAATATAACTGACGTGGTTTTTAATGCTCGATAGAAGGAGGATTGAGGGAAGGAAGGTAATGATGAGGCTAACACATGTTCAGAAATCTCTCTGATAAGGCTGAGATAAAACTGCATGAAGGTGAGAGACTGGTAAATTTCCAGGATGCATCTTAATTAGTTGTTCAGGGTATAACAAATGTTTTCAAAACCTTACCTGTTCCTGGACAGGTCAGTCTATCTGAAGTCCAGAAATCAGGCATCCCAAGTATCCTGCTGCTTGAAGTTCTGTATTTGAATGTGTATTGTTTTCTTGTGTGGGATAAGAAATACTGAGACAACCGTAACTGCAGTTACCAGCTTGAAATGAGATCTAAGAATATGATTTTAGTTTTTTGTCTCAACTGTCTGGTATATATCTAGTCAAGTCCTGTGGATTTTTGAGAATGTGCTCTGGTTTGTGCTGCTTCTGGACTGAAGTAGCTGGTTGTTGGATTTGGTGGCAGAAAGCAGGCAGATCATCATCTACAGCTCTTGGTTTGAGAGGTACCAGGACTATGTTGCTAGTTCCTGGAAAGATCAGGCAGCTTCACAGGGTGATGTACTTGTGTCAGGATGGCTTAAAGGAAGGCCCTCTGACGCAGTAGCCAGTGCCTGTGTGAGTCCAGAGATTCCTTTAAACTCTGATGAGGGGACTCTCACTAAGAGTATAATTCTTGCCTCGAGTTGTTTTAACTGTGAAGAATTAAACTGAGAGTTTATACTGAGCACTTTAATATCTCTCTTGATTTAGGAAGGAATCATTCAGAAAGTGGGTTAAATAAGGGTTTCTGGACTGCCTCAGGATGTTAGTCTGGGAGAGACCTGCTAAGTAATTCAGTTTATTTATCAGTACCATTGTGAGGTGTCTGCTCTGCTTTGCATTTGCTCAGCTCTGTAAGTGGGATACAGCCTCACTCATCTTTACTTTAATCATCATTCTTTCATTGGGGGGAAGTGAGTAAGCAGGCTTCAGATTCACTTCCCCCTTATTTCTGTATTGATCTCTACAAAGGTACATTGTCATTTTCATTTTTGGTTCTTTTTTTTTGTACAGGAGTAAGTGAAACGAGCTTCTTTAATTCTTCGGTATGTTTACAGAGGTTACTGAAAAAAAATTGCCTCAGTTTCACCTGCATTTCTCCTTACTACAGTTCTGCAGCGTTCCCCAGCCCATGCTGTCTTCCCTCACAGAAGTGACTCTGAGTGAACGTACTTTTATAGCTCAAACAGGATTTGAACCTTGTGGCAGCCATGCAGAAGGAAGGGGTTGTTCTGTAGAAATGTGATGGCTGTTGGAAGAATCAGTTTCTTACAGGCAGCACTGGAACAAAAACATGTCTTACAACTTGGGTCCAATAATTGTTGTAGTACGTAGTAGTCTCAGGAGTTGAACATGTTAGATGTTGCACTGAAATGATTAAAAAAAAAACCAGAAAAATGGAAGGAAGGTGTTTGTGTGGCTTTTCACTTACCTTGGCTAGAATTGGAGAAATGCTGTGGTTAAGGTGACTGAATTCTTGAATGGTAAGTTCTCTGGGAAGTAAGTTAAGGCCTCACAACCCCCTGCTGCCCCCTGCCCAAACCATGACTACTTAATTTTGTGAAGTTAAAAAATAAAACCTTGGCTACAGAAAAGATGGCAGGTGAAAGCAATTGCTTCCATAGCTATTCTCATAAGAAATGTCCCTAACATTGTAATTTAAAAGATCAATCTCCTTGATCTCTTTCTCGTCTTCACCTTTCTCTATCTCCTCTCTCAAAAGAAACCAAGATGCACACTTAGCTTTCTGCCTGCCTCTGGATGGACAGCCTTTGGCTTGTCCCTGGTTCACATGTGACCTCCCTGCTGAGATTGTCGCATGACCAGTGGCACAACTGGACTGTGCAGTATGGGGCTGGTTGGGCAATGCAGATTTTGACTGTCTGAGGAACTGGACTAGGAGGGGTTCTTAGGGGTGGATATTAGTGTCAGCTGGGATGCAGGCTGTGTGCCCAAACTTATTCCCTGATGGGGCTTCTGGGATCTGCTGCCGTCTTCCTTTGTGTGCCTGTGTGTCACATGGAGTTTGGTGGTGTATTCTGTGGCTTAAGATTTTTGGTAGGAAGCTGGTAGGGTCAGGAAGGCTGAAAATTCCTTCTCTGATTTGACAAGCTGTGACGATGGTGGTGTTTTCAGGCAGGGTGCTTTTTCTCTTCAGCATATACTGAAAGCAGCTGTTTCTGTGTTGAGGAACCTCCAGGTGGGCAATGAACTTTGAATAGCAAGATCAATTCAGTGTGGCTGTGGGAGTGATACATTTGATACACCTTGACTTCTCTATTCTGGAGTGAAACAGTACATCTGCAGTGGGCAGTCCATCACATAAGGAGGCAGGTTGATCCATGGACAGAAATCACTGGGCAGAAAACCTGGGGACTAGGCATTTGTAGCACCTGCTTCCACCTTGTTGGCTTGATTGCCTCCCTCCCTCGAGGTACTTTCTCTTAAGCACATAAACTGTCTCTTGGTAGGTTTACTTCTGATACTGGTGACAAAAGTTCTTGCTCTTTTCTGCTTATCTGAAACATTCGTTTCTCCATCATAATGCTTATTGAGATTGGTGGTCATGTTCCCAGGGTTGTTTGTTTGTTTTTAGTTCTGTTGTTTGTTTTTTAAATTAAAAAACAACCCCCCCAAAAACTAGGATGAAATCTGCCAGCTTTCTTTACCCTCCTCATCTAGGGTATCTTTATCTTGATATTATGTTTGTAAGAACTATTTTTTTTCTGATAGAATATTATAATTAAATCTGTGTAAGAGTACTTTTTTTTTTTTTTTTTGGTATGATAAGTTTTTTGTACCTCTGAAGATAGCTGAAAGCTGCTGAATGTTGTCTTGTGGTCCATCTAGTCATTTGTAAGTCAGGGTATGGTTTGAGAAATGCAGTGAGCTAATTTAACCAGACATTGTTCGGAAAGGAGAAGTTTCCTCTCTGCCTTTGTCCCCCTGCACCCTTCCTCACAACCACATGGCTCTGCTACTTTTTTTCGGCAGCAGTGCTTGTCAGGTCCTTCTGTAAGCCACTTTAGTTCACCAAAATGGCAGAAAAATAACTCTGTAAAATGGAGAGCATTTTGCTGTTGTAATGAATCAAACTGGCTCATAAAAGGATCTGATGAACACCAGAGCTGGTACTAAGGACGAGGGGGGCAGCTGGCTTGGAGAGCAGCAAGCCCTTTTCATCTTTTCATTTTGGTGGCAGTGAGCAAGTGGATTGGATCAGTTGCCTGGGAACCTTCATGGGAGAAAGAGAAATAGAGTAATCATCTGTGAAGCAAAGGACACGAAAAATGTGCTGGCCTGAGTTAAAATGGATATTAAAATTTGTTTATTCCAGTGATGCTTTGGATTGCATGCTTTAAACAATTTGTTAGAATTAATAATCCACTGCCCAGAAATCAGTTTTCCTCTTCAGGTAGGAAAACAAAAGCCTAAAAGATTTACTAATGTATAAATAACTTGTTTGCTCTTCCAAATGCGAAGTATTTAATCTTGGTAACAATTTATTCACAAGAAAAGGGGGGATGGGGTTGTTGTTGTTGGTTTTGGGTTGGTGGTTTGTTTTGTTTGGTTTTTTTTTTTTTGCAAGCTTGAAATCCTCCATTAGGTTCATCAGTTTTGAGTCAATTTGTCCGTCTCAAATTTTACCAAGTCAGTGTTGTTTCAGTGTCATCAAGTTTCATCAGTCAGTAATTCAGTGGATTCTGTTATTAGGAGTTTTCTCCCAACTATTTACATTTTCCTGCTCGATTGAGATAGAATGAGAGCTTGGTCCTAGTAGGTGGCTGAGGCTGTTACTTCCTATTGTAGTCTAAAGCTTTCTGATAGTGAAATGAATGCACTCCTACTCACTAAAATCGGTGGAAAAAAGTACATTGCAAGTCAAGTAACATGCTGCTTAGTCACTTCTGTACTACTGTGCTCTTGCTGCTCTCCAGAGAGAGAAATGGACTGTTCACACTGTAGCTCAGCAGAGGAATGAACAACCTTACAAACCTTACAAAAAGTCAGGGGTTCTGACTGCAGCTTCTGCTCAATCCACCTGTCAGCTTGAGGGGACTCTTTCAGCATAGCAGCAGTGTGGCATTAGAAGCTGCTTGCTTTCTGAAGAGCCCTGGCTTTTTTGTCAACTTACTTGTGTGTATTGCCTGCGGTGTGACAGAAAGGAACTTCTTGGCAGATGGAAGAGTGGAAGCTCATGTTTTCCTTCCTGTTTTTCTCAAGATTTGGGCAATTGTGTGTGTGTGTTAATAGAAGGTAAATTCTTTCCACAGTTACAAAAAACCCAAACCTTCATGTAGTGCACCGTCTAGATTCCTTTCCTTGGGTTTTACATCTAAAAAATTCCTTTTCAGGGTCTACAGGGGATGGCAGGAGGTGCTGGAGAGGGGATTTACAAATTCTGTCTTTTGGACGTTGTAAGTTGTATTTGGTGAAAACTGTGAGGAGTGGTGGCCCTGACTAGCGTTGTGTGTGTTCAGAGTGAATACTGTAGTTACTAAAAGCAGCTTGTTTACATTAGGAATTGTATGTGCTAGCTCTAATGGGCTTTAGGAAGCCCAAAGCACAGCTGTAAAACATCTGTCTCTGGGACCAGATCTTGTCTGTCTGATGAGTTGTCCTTTATTTCATGTTCAGATTTAGACAAGAAATAAAACTTTTTTTTAAAATAGAAAATTCTTCAGCCATCCTGCTTGAAGACTGGTTTGTACTCGAAAGGCTATCATGCTGTTGTCTTGAACACAGAACTTAAAATAGTGACTCAGTATTAACTTAACTCCACTTCCTCTTTAATCCGATCATCTTGTTGCTATATGACCTTACAACACCTTAATTTAAAGGCTGCTTATTCCAGTGGATTACATTTGGAGGTGTCTGGTGTGGCAGGCATTGCTACAGGAAGGGCTTAAAAGGAACTTAAGCATTGCCCCAAAAAGAAAAGAAACCTGAGGTGTTGGAATAGGAGCAGTGAGGGTATTTTTCCACTTTGGGATGCTCAGTGTTACTGGCATATGGACAAGGCTTGCTCTGAAGGAGCAGGAGAAATTTTGAGCACATAATTCTGCTGTACCATAAGAAAAAGTACATTCACTTCCAGTGTGTGAATTTCATGCTCCTTGTCTTAATTACACATGGAAGTGTTAGAAGGCAAAATATCTGTTTAGTTCCTGCATTTCTGAGTGCTTGGATGGTTTTTCTTCTTTTAAAGGCTAGTGACCTGAGCAGGTGGTTGGAAGCCAGGACCTGAAGTGCTTCTCCAAACTGGTGTGCCAGGTTCATAGTGATGTGTTTTGTGTCTGCCATATTGGGATGTGTAATAGTTGCTGATTACCAAGCAGCATTCAGCAGAGAATCTTGATTCTTTACCAAGTGTTAATTCTGTCTTGCTACTGCTCTTGTGAAGTTGATAAATGCTGTCCTTAAAAGGAGAGTTGGTCTGACAGTCAGCACTTAAAAAAAAAATCTGTCTTAAGTGTTTAGAGTCTGTGTCTGAACAGCCTGCTATTTTTCAGAATTTGTCTTCTTCCTTTAAATATTTTTCTTAGGAGTAAATTCTAAACAATTGTATTTTGTCTATTGAGTTCAGGGACCATAAGCTCCTTCCTTGTCCTACACAGTTTCTTGAACAAATTCTGCCAAATAGCCTGCCATAATATGTTGAGCTTTGGCTTAGCAGTAGGAAGAGTTTGGAGAGTGTACTCTCTACTCCGTGCTAGTAGCTGTTTTGACTCGCTTTTTCTGTCAGGTTTTTCTTCCAACTCAAGTCAGGTATTTAACCTGACTAAACTAAACTGAAGCCAAACAGATTATTGGTTGGGTGTGATGTGGGGGTTGTGGTGAGTTTTACTGTACCTGTGAAAACTTAGATCATTTAGAGTCCTTGAAAGTAAACCACTAGCATGTTCTGCTTTGTCTCTGACAGAGGTCTAGCAGAAAGTCTGTTCTACACTGGAAATATGCTGCTGCCTTCAAGCTTGGGCTGTTCTCAGCACAGAATGGCAGCAGCAGCACCTCCCATGGACTGGAGAAAGCAGGGGCAGGCTGGAAGGTGCAGAGCGACTGGATTCTTCCATTGCTTACAAAAGCAATCACCGTGCCCTCTGTATTTGCAGAGGGAAAATTGTGTACCCCCAGTTCAGGAGATGGGCATGGTCCACACTTTATAGGTGATAGAGAGGGTTTGTTTTCAGCAGCTAAGATGTTGCACAATGACTTGTGGATTGGAACCGAGGATTGAATTCAGTCTTCCACTAATTCTTTTAAGTGCTTAACCTAAATATGTTGTAGTTATTTTAAGTACCTTTTTATAACAGTTGTAAAGCTTCAGGCCAGTGCTTTGAGTTGATATTATCTTTTACCGCTGCTGTTTAAATCAGGAAAAGTATGACTATTTTAATTTTTCACCACTTAGGGCTGTTTTAAAGTCTTTTTCCTTCAAACATGAAAAGATTGTTTTAATAAAAGTTCAGTATTCCTAAAATTTCAGTGTGTAACAAACTTCAATTTGAATTATAAAACCACACTTTTTTGAATTGTTAGAAAAATGAACTTTAAACCCACTGTAGCTACTGACTACATCCAGAAATGTACTGCATGTGCTACAGTATTTAGTATTATCAGTGTTTCTGTTTCTTTTTTTTTACTCCTTTAAGGGGTTACAACCACATCATAAACTCTGTCTGAATTTTCTGTTGTTGGAATAGGGATAATCTTTTATGCAGGATCGGTAGAATTTCAGGAGAGTCTGATACAGTTTTGGGTGTCCTTGTCTCTCTCATGTTGTGGTCATCTGAAGTGTTGTAATCTCACTTGCATTCTAGAAGTACTGGTAACATGGACTGAAATACAGTATCTTCATGAAAGGAGGGTGAAATGTTATACTGGAAATGGTGTATTATTGAAGTAGCATAGTTGTCAACACCTATTAAAACCACGTTGCGAATATCATCTTTCTTTTTTAGTACCAGAGGTCTGAATCCTATTTCATAGCGACCAAGGTGGAGGCTATCCAGAAACAGAGCAAGCCCCTTAGCCTCCACAGCTCTGCAGCTCAGAATTGTCTTGGAAAAAATGATCGGTAATACTTAATGAATTTTTCTTGCATGTATTCATCTAGTCTTCTCTTGGTCTGTGTAAACTCTTGGCTTCCATTGGGACTGTGGCAATGAGTTCTGCAGCTTAAGTACACATTGTGTGAAGAACTGCTTCCTTTTATTTGTTTTATTTTGAGCCTACCAGCTGCTAATTTTGTTTGATGTTCTCTAGTTTCCTTGTTAAAAGAGAAGGAGAACAATGGTTCACTGCATACCTGTTCCATGCTGTTCCTGATTTCGTATGCTTCTTTATTCTCTCCCTGGTTGGCCCTTCTTGAGGCTGGAGATCCTGAAGGGTATTCAAATGCCTGTCACCCCTCTCAGGTCCATCAGTAATTTTAATTTTGAAGTGGAGGTGAGAAGAGCAAACATGGTCACTGCAGCAAGGTATAAGCACCTCATAGACTTGTGTATGCCATTTCTTTTACAATTCTGTGGGGTTTTTTTCCATCTCTTTTTTCTTAAACATGCTCAGTTGACTCTTCTGACAAATGTTGTTTTCCTAGATTGTTTATTCTAGCTCCCAAATCATGTCAGGGCTCAGTAAAATATATGTAAAATAGTCAGATTGTATTTTCTCATGTGCGTTGTTGTCTTATTTCCTTCCACTGCATCTCATCTGCAGTTTATTACACCTTCAGTGGGTGTGATGAAGGTCTGTTGCTTCCTGCATAGCTGGTTTTAAATTTTAGCAAAATGAACTTGTTAATACTATTAGCAAACTCAGTGCAGGGTTCACCTGTTTCTAGATCTTTTATGTGCATGCTGTCAGCACAGGTCTGGAAAGGGGTTGGGTGATGTTTCCTGGTTTGAACTGGTTACTTTCATCCATGTGAAGACCTTCCCTCCTTTGCTGTTGTAGCTTAGTTTCCTTAGGATCCATTGCTGGAGGACCTTTGTTCAGCAGCTGGCATGTGTTTTGGTCATCTGAGTTAGCTCAGACTTGCTCCAATGAAATCTCCTGTACTGGTAAGACAGGACTTTGCCGTGGGAGTGCATCAGCATCACTTCTGTAGTCTGTACTTTTGTACTTCGGTACGTGCCCGTGTTTCTTCTGTCTTCATCTTGCTTGCCCTACTGGGACATTAGACTTGCTGGTCTGTAGTTCTGGGCAGTCTAAAAGTATGACCACCTTTCAAAATTGATGCACCCTTGGCAACAAGGTAGTGTTGGAACCCAAGATACTATGGGGCATAGTGGAAAGATAGGCTATTTTATCGTTCAGCTCCTCACAACTCCTGGTGAATGCCATCCAGCTCTTGGTGAATGCATTGGTGATTTGCTGCTGTTTGCTTTGGTTTGACCAAAGCTGCCTCTGAGGATGTATGTGCCAAAAAAGACGAAAGCTTGCCTTAGCTTCTCCAATGACAGCTGATGCAGAAAACATGTAATTTTTATTTTCTTGGAGTAATTCTTTCATATCCTTGTTATATGTTAGTCCAGTGGATTCTCTAGCAGACTTCGTATACCTGGCATTTCTGAACGGACCTTTACCCCTCTAGGAACATATCTTTTGTTTGCAATTCTACTTGCTAGTTCCTTTAGTCCAGTTTATTCCCCTCTTCTTGAGAACTGTTCTTACTGATAGCCTTCCCTGCTTGAGGTTTAACTGTGATGCGTTTTTCTCCTCATGTCTCCACATTTTCAATGTAGTCTTTTTTGTCTGTTGTCTGTAAATGTTTTGTTCAACTGCCTGATTTTTTTTCTTACCAAGCTTCCTCATTTTAATGTTTTTTTTCTCTTTGAAAGTAAGCACTCCAATGATGCATTTTTGCTGTTTATTCCTGTTTTAGGAATGCTAAGCTTAAATATATTTAGAGGATTTCATTAGCAGTAGCCACGAGTCATGATAAAAGTTAAGTCTAATATGACAGGAACAAATCTGAATTGTAATACAGTTTTGTGGATGTTTACATAGTTCATGTTCTAGTTAAAATGTGGCAGTATTGCCCTGTGTGTTTTACTGTAACTTCATATAAATAGTTTGATAAATACAGTTTAAATGCTTTTATACTATGATTTCTTCTTGCCAGCAAACAGGTCACCTTACCAAGTTTTACAAGTGGGATGGAAATTTATGTTGAATGCCACTGATTTATTTAGGAGCGAGACAAAGTATGTGACTGTGTCCTTCAGTTGTAATTCCCCATCAATTGTAAATTGATGCGTTTGTTCAAATATACAGTATAAAACAGTATTACAATCAAGCTGCAGTTATCATGGGAGCCATAACTTCTACTTTTCTTTTTCTTGGCTCTCTGTGTGAAAAACTGTACTGTAGTATATTATTTAATTGTTTAGTACTGAGGTCTCTCTGTTTTATCATAGTATGTGACATGCTACAGTACCACTCTGTATAAAAACCTTTGGTGCTTGAAGCAGTGGTGGAACAGTAAGAGTTTATTCATGTCTTTGTGTATAGATGTGTGAGCACCATATTTAGGAGAACTTTTGCACAAATAATAACCACTTCGTCCTGTAGGGTTTTTGAGAATTATGTTGCTTTGCCTAGCTGAGAATGGCTTGGAAAGTCATAAATCTGTAAATCTGAAGTCACAGGTATCACTGTTACTTCTGTGTTTCATTTGATAACTTGTGTTAGGGAAGAGGCTCTCCTGAAAGTTACTTGCTCTTTCAAAGTAGACTGTAACATGCACTCACACAGTGTTTTAGAATAAGCAACTGAAATTTGAGGAATTTTATACTAAAGTAATGGAAAAAGTGTTGGCTGTATTAAAAACATGAAATATTTAAGAACTCATGGTCATGAAAGTAGGCAAACTGGTTTTATATAAAAGCAGCAGTTACATTTTCAAAGTACATGCTATGAAGGGTGGCAAGTATGAGTTCATAAGATGTAGAAATAAACAGAATTTTAAAAGAGATGTTACAAAACTCAGTTTTTAACCGTAATGCAGGTGTCATGAAAGGCTTGTGCCTATTTCAGTTGTTGAGGAGTCATGATCCTGCTTTGCTAAGTTAATATTTAAGCTCTCTCATGAAACCTCCTACAGCTCCTAGATAGCATGCCATATGTACAAAATAAACTCATCAGTTGTTTTGTTTTCTACTTAAAAGTTAAATTGCAATCAATGTCTGTACAGGTAAATTCGTTGAGGGTAACAGGAAAAAGAACTATGCAGAAATACAGGGTTTGCTTTAAGAAAGAACTTAGAGGAATTTTAGGATGTGGTCATTTCTTAGTTCAACTAATACAAGCCAAGCACCTAGAAGAAGGTGGAGAGGTGGTTTTGTGTTTGCAAAGAAAAGGTTGGTAATAGAATTTGAAGTTGGTAACAGAATTTCAACTTAACAAGAGTTGAAACTAATCCATCCTAGACACAAAAGCAAAGTGTTCTGGCATGGTAAATTCTCTTAGGTGGTGTTGGGTGCTCTTGCATCTTCTTCTATCTCTTCCGTAACCAATGCATTTTGAATTTTGCCTCCTAAGTAACTTTCATGAAGCATAGAGGGGAAATCTAGAATTTGTTTAAAAGCTGTGTAGTTGTGCATTATTAGGATGTATCTCTGCTATTGGAAGATCACAAGCAGTCATTTAGCACTGAGTTTTAAATGGAATAGGTACTTTTGTAGCCTGATTTATTAAAATGCTTTTCTTATAGGCTGGTTGAAAAATGTCACTAGGAAATTTGATGTGAAAAAATGGCATGAGGACAGTTGGGGATTTTGTCATGGTCTATGAATAGCTGATAAGCAAAACTAACTGCTGTAACGCTGTTGTTTTCTTTCTTAACCTCTTTGTCCCCTATCCTCCCCCACATATGGGATTTTGAAAGTGGCATTGGGAAGGGGAAGTAGGTCTTAATGTAGTAGCATGAAAAAAGCTATGGATTATAGGTTTTTTCCCCTATTTCTTTGATCCTTCTCTTAGGCATATATCACTTGTGTTCCCTCCATCCCCAGCAATAATGCAGTATCTTCTGGGGGCTTTTAAAATGCTACCTTTCTGTTCACCAAATACATTTTTCAAATAAGTTTGGTGTTGATGATTTAATGATCTTTCTAGTATTATCTTAATTTTAATGAAAAGGCTGTATGTGTTGATGAATGACATGAGATTAAATAATGTGCTTTGTCTTAAGAGGACTGGAACTAAAGGATCTTTAAGGTCCCTTTCAACCCAAACTATTCTATGGTTCTGTGATCTGTGAAACAGTTATGCCTTAGTAGGATAGAGTCACAGCATAGGGTTTGTTGTAGGATAAAATCAAAACTGACTCTTTGACAGAAAGCTGTCACTTTTCCTCGCTTTTTAAAAGGCTTGGATATATATTTGTCCTTCTGGTCTACCCTTAAGTTTAATTACAGTAGTACACTCTTGGAAATTTTATGTGGGAAGTACTTTGAAATGTTCATAAAGGTGGACAATCCCACCACTGATGCCTCCTTTCCACCTTCTCCATATGATTATTGATCTGAATCAGACATTTGCCCATCAATTGGCCAAATGTTCTTAGTAATCAGATAGATAAGGATAAGAAGTAGGAATTAAATGGTCTGTTTCTGTGTAAGCACAGTTTCTGTATGGCAAAGAATGATGACTTTTCTTTCCTCTAGTCTCCTTTTACCCATATATATCTAGAAAAGAAGTAGTCAAAGTACCAGTTAAATGTTTTTCACAGAGAAGAATAACCTGGGCATTTAATGTATTGGGCATAAAGAAAAATTATTATCTGAATATTCAGGTAGATTCTAATGTAATACAGAGAAGTTGTATGTTTGGAGTAACTTCTGAAAAGCATGTAATTGCAAGGAAAAGAAAAAGGCAACAAACCAGTATGGCCAATTTGAGTGGGTAAGCAAGCTGGGGCCTTAATGTGAAGGGCCTGGATAGTTTCACAATATGTGGACAGGATTAATGGAGGCATGTTTAGAATTGGTAACACTGTTGACACCAGTGCTACAAACACTGCATTTTTATTGACTGGACTCCCATCCATCATCTTTAGCCATTTCCAAAAATCAAGAGATCTGAATTCTCTTACCATATTCTGTCTTGTGATGAATTTGATTAAATCTAGCTATTCTTCTAGTCATGGAACATCATTACCCTGTGAGATTACAAGTTGCTGTGCATTAACTAAGGGAATCCATAATACATTTAAATACATGCACAACTGGCATTTTCTGTGTTAAAACCTGCAAACTTCATATTAGGTTCTCTTGTGTTTTATAATCTGTCTTTAAAATGTTTGTGGAATTAGTACCTTGGATCCTCTATGTAATTGACAGCATCCATAAAAGTGGTCTGTGAAGGAAAGATCATTGGTTAGGGTTTTGTTGAGGTTTTTTTTTTGAGATGTAAAGTAATACATGTTGTGAAACTTAGTCCAAGTCAAGGCTTCCTTAACACAAAATGTCATTCACTGGAATTAGAGTGATTACGTACTGAAGCTTCTGTTTTAAGATACAGGTATTTTCAACAGTGGAAGGTTAAAAATGGTATCTTGAAATATGCTTCTGTTATCTTGAAATATGTCTTGAGTCAGCAGCTAAGTCAAGTTCTGGTTTTGAAACCTGATAGATCCCAGCCTCTGCTATTCCTTCAAATAAAACTGTCTTTTGCTTAGAGATTGGACATTTGGAGTTAGTCATAGATGTGAGCTTTGTGAAGTTGCAAAAGTGAGGCTCGGGTTACAGAGCCAGAAATCACTCTGTTAGAAGTTTAATTTGTTCGTTCAAGAGATTTGGCATAGTCGAGGGTAGAAACCTGTTATCCAGAATAGCATTCACTTTCCCTAAATCCATGTGTATATTTCATTTTTTCCTGGCTAGATAACTGACTGCAGCAAAGCAATTATGTGAGGTAAAGCTGAAAAATTACAAAAGAAAAATTGCCCTCTTGCACTAATTTTTGTATATTAATTACAGGTTATTCTTCATTTATGACCCTGAAAATCCATATTTCCTGCTAGAGAACTAATAACTCTTTAGCAGATCAAACCTCTCTCTGGTCTGTAATAAATACAGCTTATGTTGTAGATACTTGCTGTAAGCTTTGGAATCAGATTTCTCTCAGTCTATAAATTTTTAATTTTCTTATACTATTTGTTGAATGTAATTATGAGTCAGTTGATGATCACTGTATAATTGTACTTGATAGATGGAGTGAATCCACTGTATGTAACTTTTGGTAAAAGATCATCTATGTAGTGATGCTAAATGATAAAGACACTGATAATCTATTTTGCTTCAGGAATAGTACTGCAATTCAGTCATGTCACACTTGGTATCCCTTTAAAACTGCTTCTAAATTGTTGGAGAAGCATCCTGTGTGATAATTCTTGTATTCAACGAGTTCTTGGATGTTTCTGAAAGATTTATAGTGAAGTCCAAAGCATTTCAAGGCCAAGTATAGCAGTCTTGTCAGATGCAGCTTTACAGCCTAGTGACTTATAATGAGAGTAGAATGTAATTAGAAATTGTCCGTGTCTTTACTGAGTACTGATGAAAACTATGGCTCAAAGGTTAATTCAAATAATAATTAATATTGGTTTCTGTCAGAACAGGGTGGTAATGAAATCTTTGTCATACAATGACTCTGATTTTAAGAAGAGGGTGCATAAGAAATAGAGGCTAGAGTTTACCTTTTCTGATTATATTCACTTATCTTACAATCAGCATGATGGCTTGATAAAGCATAATTTGAGAGCAATTTAAACATACTCAGAAATATTACAACCTACAGTGAAAATCATCTAATGTGTTGGGTCTGTTTATGGAGATAGATTTATGGCTAGATTGCTGAAGTAGATGGATTTGCTACAAATGATCCTTAAGGACTGCATATGAATTTTTCGTTGTTGATAATAACTGATCAATACCATGTGTTTGTGGAAAGTCTTCCTAATAAGATTTGCTAGCATGAGAAATGTGGGATATTACATTGATGTTTGTTTAAATTGGACTAGTTTCAAGGAAAGCGATAGACCAGGTTTTGCTGGCAACCAAAACAAATTCTGTTCAGTTTCTTTTCCCAAGTTGAAATTTTCTATTGGAAAAAAATAAATGCCATTAGCTTTGCCGAAGTGAAACCCATAATTTTCAGTTGCCAGGAGTCAGGTGAGCTACTAGACCTGTTATTTTGAGAGGCATTTCTTGAATACTTTGCTGTCACCTGATTTTCCTGTATCTGGTCTGATCTTGTTCTTAAAATTTGCCTTCCAAAAAGCTTCTCCAGAAAGTTACAGCTGTAGCTTGGGTTTATGGGTCACAAAGTTCTGTATAATGTACCTTTCTCACACCTTCTATTCTGTCTGCTTGCTTTAAATGTTACTGCATTGCCTCCCACAATTTTAAATTTGCTGTAATTTTAAGGCTGTTTCCTCTATTGCCAAAAATGAACTCTAAATGCCTCTAAATTGGATCTGACAAAGATTGGGTATTTTCATTCTTACGCATGTGAAAGTGATCCCAAGACTGATTTTTTTTTGACTCATCTGGATAATGCTTTCCATACAAACTGCTTCAGTTTTTGGGAAGCAAAGAGAGCCCACGGACAAGATCAGACTTCTCCAGAGCATTGTTAGCCATTAGGGAATGAGCTACATGGCAGGGGTGGGAGCCCAGGAAGGGGATGTGCATGTGTGTGAGGGGTGTTTTAAACTGTGGAGATGAGAGATAATGAAGCATCATGTTGGTTTCTTGGAGCTATTCCTGCTGTTCTTTCTTCTTTCTTCATACATTTTCTCAAAAGCAAAGGTAAGAAAGTTCTGTGCTATGCTGAAATTTTCACTAGATGAGGTAGGAAAAACACCCACAAATTTTAATAGTAGTACTGGAGAAAAGCTCACTGTGCAAATTAGATGCTTAAATTTCCTCTCCCTTATTATAAGCAAGAAAAATGGCTTGGGAACTGAGCTGCACTTAAGAATTTGAGACATCTGAAATGTTGAAAACTCTAGTGAACAAACTTGACCAGGACATAGAGACCTTTTATTTAAAATTATCTCCATGCAAATTTTTGAAAATTAATAAAAGAAAGACCTAAGGGATGGCTGTGAAACCCTTCTTAGTGAATTCAGGTTGCATGTTTTTGCTTAATGATTTCGCTCTTTAAGAGAATTGTTTTCTGTGGAGCCGATCTGGCATCTGTAGAAGGCCTGCTGGAATGATAGCAGAAAAAAAATCTTCCTAAATTTGAAATACTGTGCGATCTACCAAATGTAAACTCCTAATGAAAAAACCCCTTCACTTGTAGCAAGACCTAAATGTGCTGAAATTTGTGTTAGTATTCAAAGGTGCTGAGGCACAAGTATGAATAGACAGAAATTTAAAGAAAGGTGCTTTGTTGAACATTATAAAAACATTTTTTTCTTTCATTTCCATATATTCCTCCAAACATTCTGAGCCACATTAGGTCATTCTCCCAGTCCCTTTCCATGACAGAGCTCTATGCTGATGTGGAGGTGTCAGTTGAGACCAGTATGTGGTTTAACTAGAGATGCAAGCGCTGGTGTAAACACGCCATCTCCAAATACCAGTGAGACTGCATGGTGGAGAGGGGGGATGGGAAAAGGAAAGTGCTCATTTCAGTTCATCTTTTTTAATGGTGGAAGCGGCAAAGTTCCTGGGGTTAGGTCTGCTTGAAATATGCCCTAGACTGTCCTGCAGATTGCTTTCTCCAACCACTCAAAATTTTTGGGGAAGGAATCTTCCAGAGGATTGTATTTGTGCTGTGGAATAAACAGTTGTTGTGTGAAACTGATGTGAGCCTTAGTTTTACTCTGCCTCCACTAAAATACACTTTTACGGTAGTTTGTGCAGGATCAGCACAGAGGAGTACAAAGAGGGAGCTTTTCAGTACAAAGGCTGCCTGTTTGGCCTGCCCAAACCACTGTGAATGTGTTTAAAGGGGACTTTTATTACCATGGAAACTCTCAGACAGGAAGGAATTTGTCCTGCCATATCTAGAAAATAGTCTGTAATGGTCAGCTCTTGGAACAAAAGTGTTTCGAATAGTGGGATATATTTAAAAATTCTTGTGGTGAATATGTTTTAACCCCCCCCCGAATATGAAAAATCCAATCTTATGCTAATGGACTTCTAGTATGGGGATTTGGGAAAGATTGCAGACAAGTACAATGTGAGCAAGAGAAGTGTAATGAAATATCTAAGAAAGTTTTACCTCTCTGTCCAGAAGGCTTCTTAGGTGTTGAATGGATGGCAATGAAATATTCTCCCTTTAAGTAGCATATTTATCCATCACAGCCATTCATTGAGGGACTGTGCGTGTGCTTGGCTTGAACTGCTGGCGGCCATCCTCTGAGCACCATGGATTAATTGCTTTTGGAATGTCTTAACGAAAACCTGTTATTTGACTCTCTTGACAAATATCCTTATTATTCACAAATGGCCTTTATTTTCCTAAATCACAACAAGATATAACATTTTTTTCTCTAAAAGAAATTCTAATGCCAGAATCCCAGAGTATTTGCACATCCTTCACTGGAGTTGTACGTTGGTATGAAATAGCTCTTAAGTCAGCAGTCTTCTAGCCAGCAGGAGTAGCTAGAGGTAACTGCAAGGTTTTTTTCCATGCTTTGTGTAATCTTTGGTGTTGATTTGTGTATTTCATCAGTTGGATGAAAAATAGTTTTTCACATATTTGACCAAATTAGAATTCATATTTTTTTTCTCCGCAAGTCATATCAACAAACACTGTTTTCTCGTATTTTTCTGTGCAGCAAATGTCTGGCTTGTTTTACTGCTGTGCTTTTCAGTTTAAGTTGTTGAACCACCTGGCTATGGCCTGAAGGCAGTTTGAATGCATGGTATAGTAATAAGCTGATCCAATGGGTTGTGATGCTTGAAATCAGCCGTACCACTCTTGCTTCTTCCCTTGTGCTGTCATTGCTGTTCAGCTACCCCTATGGTGATGATCTTCTGATGGCAACTAATGGTTATATCAGCTTACCTCTGGTGCCAGACTGCACCTGAACATTTTCTTGGAGTGTCTGGGGTAATAGTAGAACAAAAGCATCATGCTTGTGATTAGGAAGAGGAATAACTAAGGAGGAAAAATCATCATGAAAACTTTCCACTGCCTTGTCAATTTTGCAGTTGCTCACAGCTGCTGAAAATCAATGTTCAAAGTCTAATTCTACGTGGCAGGCCAGGTAACGAACAGTTTTATATATGTGTACCAACCCAATGGGGTATTTCTGTGTGCCTTTTACAAGCGTTGGCTGACCTTGTTTGTGTTATCTGGGTTAACACTGTAATCTCCTGCTCTAAAATGAGGACTTCCGTCTTACAAGTTGATCAGTTTAGTTTCTTGTCTCCTGACTTGAGGAGCCAAAAGGATTGGAGAAGGTAGTTCCAACCAAAATTAAAAGAAACAAACAAAGAAGAAAAAAACCCCACCTCACTCATCTTGTTTATAATCAACTATCCCTGCCTTTTGGCTGGGTTTTCCTCACAGGGCTTGGTCCCTTTCCCTCATCTGGGAACTGGGGGTAGGCTGCTTTCCAAACTGTGTCAGGGGATGAGCATCTTAATCATGGATAGTCATTTGTCTTTCCAAAAGTATAGAAACCCCCTTTAGATGTATGTCCCTTAGTTAACTAAGTTGAGAAAGAAAGGAAATACTGGTTACATCATGTATGACTTAATATGGTTATTAACTGCGCAGGTGTTGTAAAGCTGTGAATCTAAACTATAGTGGAATAATTGTACCATATGGCTGGGGTTTTTTCATCAATTCTTGTTCTTCCACATTCACTGTGGTTTTTTGCTCTATAGAAATATATCTCTGTGCCATTTTGGCTCTGTAATACCTCTTACTTAAAAAAAGAAAGAAAAAAAGATCCCTCAAACCTTGAGAGGTTTTGTTATCACTGATTCCCTACTCATTTCTCCAGTATGCATGTGTAGTTTTGTCTCCTTCCATTGCTCCAGTTCTAGGCTTTCTCCAGCTGGCAGTTCTTCATCTGCTGTGCTCTCCATGAAGAAGGCAAATACCCAGCTTGCTCTTTTCCACTATCTCCTGCACCCCTGAGGGGCTCACACCCAGTGCTTGCAGGCCTGTGTTGCATGGCTCAGTATTGCTCTCCTGATGGGAAGTCTGGGAAGCACTAAATCATCCGGCCACATACTGCTTCCTTCAACTTTCTCCCCAGCAGATCCGTGGGCTGAGTTTGCAGTAGGGCATGATGGTTGCACGCAGCTTTAAAGCTCGGGAGTGGGGATGGGTTTTCTGCCCCCACCCCCTCACCCACACAGACATTTCCCTGCTCTCCAGCTGCTCTGGTTTCCATCTGTTACAGGGCCTTCTGGTGCGACTGTTTCCTCATCTGCTGAGCCGAGTGCACTGTTGAAGGACCAGACACTGTGCTGACCTGGGGAATTAAGGGGTTGTGGTTTTGGAGAAAATGGCTTGCATGCTTATTTTCCTTTTTTCTCAGAAATCTGGCATGCAACACATGCACATCTAATATTTTGAAAACCTTTGTTAGGTGCATTTTCATTTCTTCCTAGGAAATGTGTTTGCTCATCTTAGTTGCTTATGCGATGCTGTAGACCTGCCCGACACAGCAGCTGCCCCTGCCCTTGGAGGGTCACTGTGTTTCTGTCTGGTGGGCTCAGAAATGTCCAGCAGTTGTAAATGTTAACTTGCAGCACACAGACAGAGAAATAGCTGAAGCCTTATTTGTGAAGACAAAAATATGCAACTAGTGAGAAGTAGCAGGGAGCCAAGGAAGGCGTTAAGAAGCCTTGGAGTGGCCATCACTCTCTTGGCCCAGGAACTGGGGAACTTTACCCTGTGAGGTGTTTTGCTTTTGGCAGGCAGATGCCTGCTACCCATCCTCAGACTGCTATTTTAGGCTGCTCTTGTCTTTAGCACTTCCATTTTGTAGTCGCTTAGATTATGCCTTTCACAGATCGCTGGGCTGTTGCGATACTGGTGCGTTACCAATATCACCAGAGAGAGTGGCAATGCAGGCCTGCAACAAAGTATTTCTGTAAAGCAAAACAAGTGAACAACAAAATATCCATTTCATAAGTGAAGAATTGTAGCCACTTTTGACTTGCTGGTACACAGAAACCCTGCAAAACTTTATTAATTATCCCTGCCAAAGTATATGAAACTGTTAGAGAGCAGTCCCTTGCTAGTCAGATTGTCCTGGTGGGTGAGTGTAGCTTCCCTTTTTCTGACTACTGCATCATCTTTTTCAAAGTAGTTGTTCTTGACTTTTAAAATGTGTTTAGACACCGTCAAATTGATTTGGATTTCAAAATTATATGTGTAAATGAGAAGTGTACCTAGCACCCACTTTAGTAATTGAACAAAGCTTTTATTTCCAGAACCTGACTACTAATCAGTGTGTGGGAAAAGTGTGCTCTGACAACTTGGGCTGTTTTTTGAGGACTTCTGTGATCTCACTGAAGGGTTTTAATATTAATTCACTGCTAGTGTTATGGTTATGTTTTGATGATAGTCACTTAGGAGATGGGTGTTAGGCAACCAGTTGGAAATTACTGTAAAGTGATTTTTTTTTAAGTGGTTCAGACATTCAACTTGAAATCCCAGAGCACATTAAAAGTGCTAATTCTCATTCTCCTGAAAGCAAGGTTTCTATGTATTTCTCAAATTAGCCCCCCTCTGCCCCCACATCCTGGCTAATACAATATATGTAACTTAACCACTGATTTCTAACTAGGGATCATGCATTTATTAGCTTAATGTTGGCAGAAACTGATAATGAAGAAATAAAATATTACAGAGTTACTGATAGGAGCAACTGTTTGCCTTTTGGGATGATAGAGGTATTGTATTGACAGAAGTGTAATATACTTCTGGATGGTTTTCTGTGCAAGTGCAGCTGCCACACATTGTTCCATGCAGAGTGAAAAGAGAAGCTCCATGCTCAGGAGATGTGTTGCCATCTTGAAAAACATGGAGCAGATGAATCACTGACCAAGAACGGGAGGACTTGGTGAGACAGGAGTGTTTTCATTGGTTTGCACAACATTTGCACAACTCAGCCTCTCAGCTGTGCTCAGTCATGAGCAATTACCATGTTAATAGTTTGGGAGTTCAGCTGAACATTAAGAGCGTGTCGGGGAAGTCGGGAAGAGGCTCTGCAATGTTTTGTAAAGAAGTTTCCCCACCCTGTTTTCTGCACTTGGAGCATTACTAGGAAAGACACAAGATCAGGGTCAAGCGGAATCCAGCCTGTGATTTCTGAAGTTTGGGAACAGCAAACAGTGGAGTGAGTGTCTGCAGATGGTTTAAGGAGTTTGGTTATTTGGCATGCTAGTCTGGCTGGCTACAAGGCTCTCAGATAAAGTAGCTACAGTATGGTGCAGCAGAAATAGGAAATTAATTTAAATGGATGCATTAGTTGTTATCTGGGTTTAAATCCATTCAAAACTGCAGATGCCTTGGTCAGAGAAGTAGGGGAAACTGGCTGGATGGTCTCTGGCTCCTGTGAAATGTGAAGTTTGTGATAAATGCTGAAATCTTCAATCTAGTTCTCAAAACTGTAAAAATATTTCAGTGTGTTCTATAGCACCATTTAATTTGTATCAGTTACCTTAAAAGGCAGTATGTCTCTGGTGAAATAAGATGGACACCGCTTTTCCAACAAAGTATAAATGATTGGACTATATTGCCATCATAGGTTTGAAATAGAGGCACTCCACAGATTTCTATCTTGTAGATGTTCCTTGCATCGCTGCTTTGTTGATGTATACTTTCTCCTTGCCTCTCAAATGAAACTCTGGTTTAAACTTGTTTTAGTTGGCTCCAACCCTGCAGAAAAAGGCATTTTTAGTACTCATCTGGACCTTACTGTAAATATGCTCCAGCTTTAATGCTGTTACCTCACTCAGTGTTTTAGAAGGTGTGAGAGAGAGCTCAGTTTTGCCCTTGTTGTGAGGAAGACATAGGGCATAGGTGTGAGACATGAAAAATTAACTGTTGATCCTCAGGTAAAGTAGCATGTCATGGCCATAGCAACAATCTCAAATTCTCAGATTATCAACAAGGGCTATTTGTGGACCAGGCTGATACCGTGGAGCTGACTCTCCTGGTTTAAATGAACTAAACTGAATTACATATTTATTGCAGACAGAAAAAGTGATTTCGCCTGTTTCTTCATAGAGCATCTTGATGTTGTGAAAAATGTAATAATCCTTCCTGTATGCAATGCTGTTTACAATCTTGAGATCCCTAAAGAACAGGGGAATTTTCCTTTTAAGCACACAGATGTTGAAGTGGTTTTGTTTGGGATTTCTTGATGGTTTTTTCTTACCTAATGCTTCAATTACTGATTACTGAAAAGGTTATAAATACACAGTAATTCTTGTTTTGTAGCATCTTCCATTCATTCTAAATAATGGAGGTGTCAGGAAGAGTTACTAGAATACACCATTTAGCATTTAGTGTTACTAACATCTAACCACTGCACTTATAAATGCAGGTGCCTAAAAATGTAGGTATTGAATAATCAGCAAAATGTCTGATGCCATTTATGGTTTTGCGTATAAGTATAGATATTCTCTTTTATGATAAGAGACTGTCAATATTGTCAAGTGTAAAGCTTACAATTTGTTCAATAAAACCTTCACTTAGCCTGCCCCTAGAAAGTTAATTTGTAAGTAGCCACAAATCAAACAAAAATGCAGCCTTCCCGAGAGGAAAAAAAAAAGACACACACAAAGAAGTCTTAATTTTAAATAACTATTTCTAGCTTTTGGTAGCAGCACCTTTTGAATATGATCACAGTGCAGCCTGTTGTGTAACCCAAGGCTGCTGTGAGAGGCATGGCTGACTAGTGAGGAGTGCATATGAAAGGGAAGGTGGCAGCTGGTTTACCTGGATACTCAGAAGGAGGCTGGAACTCCTGACAATCCCGATGAGCAAATCTGGTTGACAGCTGTTGCTATTGCTACTGCCTTGTAGACATCTCAGTGAAGCTGGTTCCAGTATCTTTTGCTTGACTCTTCACTTTTGGTTTTTGAGCTGCGCAAAACATACTGAGTGCTGCAGCGATTAGTGCAGTTGGTGTTGGCATCCATTGCACTGGGAAGTGAGACCTGGCTTTGAGGGAAATGCAAGCAAAAGAGCCTCCTTAACAGTTCATATAAAGACCAGATGGTAGAAGATCAGTCTATTAAGTTAAGTCTTCATTTATTTGTGAGTGGTAAGCACTGAAGTTTCTCAAATAGCATTTTTTTCCTGAACAATTCATTCCTGTCCCAGCTTGGCTCACTGGTATTCAGTGTCCAGAGGGGCCTGATTCTGATGACTGGCTGTGACTGAGGTGTGCTGTTTCATTGCTTGCTTTGCTTTGAAGCTGCAATCTCACTTAAGGACATGACATGGACTTCTCTGAGGTGATCTCTCTTGCTTCTGTTTCAAGACTAAACTTCAGGATAACTGCCTGAAATCACAGGTACATGGATTACAGGTGCTGAACAGGATAGCAAAGGAAGAATCATGCTCTTATGTGTTTCAGATTTTTGGATGATGTTTTGTGATCAGGTACAGTAATTTAAAAGGTACTGCAAAATGTTGGTCAGGAGAGCTCATTGTGTAATGACAGCAGGCAGTTCACCCTCCCTTTCAAGCAGTTTTATGTACTTCTACTTTCATAAGTAGTTTTATATAGTACATAGAATTGGAGGGACAAGGAGCTAGATTTTATTGCTTTGCAAGCATAATTAATTAAACAATTACCTGAGTCTCAGCTGTAGCTCCAAATAATATTTGCTAATACAGTGTAAGTATTTAATCTGCCACTAATTCCTGTGACTTCTAAATCAATTGATCTCTAGCAAAGCCTCGTCCATGATTTTTCCTCAGCTGTGCACTTGATTATTGGGTTCAGGTGATCTAAGTCTATGCTACAAAAATGCCATTTACTAAAGCATAAGTAAAACCTAGTATAATCTTTCAGTCTTTTGGGGGCTGTCTTATTCTGGATGAGGGCTTCTTATTTTTTTTTTTTTTTGGTAGAGATGAAGTAGTTTTGGAAATGTTTAGCACTGGAAATTCAGAGTTCTGTGTACCTGTTCTAATTGTCCTCACTACATAGTTGATAAGCAAGGGAATACAGTTTTAGCTGTTGGAGTGTATTTACCTTTAACTAGCAGGTTTTTGACTTTTGATAGGAAAAAGATTTTCCTAGTAGTTTTTCTACATTGCACTGTTGCATAGATAATTCACTAGCCATTGTAGGTCTTGTTCTGAGAACTGGACTCTGAATAGTAGGTGAAATGGCTCTAAATGTGGCTGTTTATACAAATCTGTGTGGTAGCAGTCTTCATATAGCACTTCATTAAGAGTCCTCAATTCTCTTGTTCTGGGATTTTTGCTACTAAAATGAGTTTGCTTGGATTTTTTTAATGAGCCATTTTATTGGTCACACTTTCACTTTTCCAGGTATTTACAAACACAAAAGGAAGAAATTGCTAGTCAAGCAAAGTTTGCAATCAAAGTCTTCCAAAATTATCAAAATAAGCCTTCCTATTCCTTATGCCTGTAAAATAATACTCTAATCTTTAGACAGCCTGCCCACTCCTTTAATTTTCTTGCTTTTCCTACTTAAAAAGCCACAACAAAAGCAACAAAAAAACCCCCCATAAAATAACACAAAACACACAAAACCCCCCTGACCCTTTACCCTAGATTTTAACCTCACAGATTTTGTGAGTAGAAATGAATTTTTGGCCTTGTTGAGGGGAGGACAATGTGTAAAGTTCTGTTTTGGTTTGTGTTTGTTTGGGTTTTGGGGGGCTTTAGGTTTTTTTCAAGTTTATTTTAACTTCAAAGGGCTTGGAAACTTCTAATTCTCTGTAGATGCCTCAGTAAGATTGATAAGTTTAACAGATAAATTTAAATAGACTGTGAATCATTAGGAACAGTGAAGATAGTGCTTTCTATTAGAAAATTAAGCTTAGCCCTGCTTTTCGAGAGAAGGTGGAGCATACCATGAAGTAGAAGTGGTTTCCAGGTTCAGTTTTAGAGGAGTAAAAATTCCCTTTCACATCTCATCTGTGAATGCTGCACTGCGCTTGTATGTTCAATATTTATCTGCAGAGCTTGTGGGGAATTGAAGGTAGCTCAAGAACTTTCCTGTTGGGTGTAAAATATTGCTGGATGAACGTCAGCTGCTCCTGTTGGTTGCAGTAGTTTGAATGACTGTGGCTCTGGGTTCTGGGTCGACAGTTTGCACATCAAAGTTTTTTCCAAGTTCTTCAAAATCTTGATGAAAAGGGAGTGAAATTGCACTGTTCTAGAATTTTACATGACAAATTTTCCCCCCCAGAAGGCTCTTTTTGTTCATTTGGACTTAACTATCCTGGAGTAATTTTAGAACTGTAAATCGATTAAGCAACACGCTTGAAAACACTCCAATTGGTTTTCTTCTGTGTGAAGAAAAAACTAATGTCCCATTAAAGTTTTGCACAAGAAAATTTGGGTTTCTTCCCTTTGAACCTGCTTTTATTGAGGAAAAACATTGAGCTCAGTGCTGCTTGGACAGAAGGTCCATATTGCACCTGAGGACTGACAAGGGTTGCACTCATGTGACAGTCCCCAGTGCAATTTTTAAATTTCTGGCACTATTGTTTATGCTGTCTAGGCACCCTTTTTCCATGTCTGAGTTAACTTGAGCTTGGCAGTTTGTTTACTCTTAAATATCTTAGTCTTATACACTAGAAGCTGTTGAGAGCTCCACATGCTTTTCCCTTGGCATTGTCCATTGGGGAGGACAGCTTGGTATAGCTGTTTATGTTGTGGTTTGAATAAGTACTGATTATCACTGTGAGCCAGGTGTTATGTTAAAAAACAAGAAAACAGAAAACACACAAAAAACCACAAAAAAATCAGACTTCATTTGTATGTGTAAGAGCCTGCTTCCATTGCACTGACCAAGAATAAACCCCTTTTTTTGGCATATCCTTATTAAAAAAAACAACAGAATGTTCAAGGTCCATATGTTAATTTTTTTAAAACAAACTCCTCAAATTTAAGTAGTGCAATTAACAGTAGTGGTAGAAGATCATTTAGGTATCTGTCTTGTATCTCAGCTGTATTCTGTGGCATACTACTGGACCCACCCGACGGTCCAGGCACTAAATGAAGGTTTCTGAAATCTATTTACTCTGTATACTGCGTTCTCTCCTGCACTGTACTGTCTGTCTTCACACCCTCCCTCCCCAGCCTTTTTTCTTTGTGGCCAGTTTTAAGTTATTGAAATAATCTAGCACTTCTTTTAAATAGTCTGTAGCATATGATGAAATACATAATTAGTTTGATGCTACAGGTCTTTTTTGTAACAAAGTTAAAATCTGTAAAAAGATTGAAAATTTTAAATTTTTAAAATCCAATATTTGGGTCTTGGGATGATCTCTAAGGTCCCTTCCAACCCAAGCCACTCATGGTGTGTTTTCATTTCAAATACATTAGGAAATGCTGATGTTACCTTTTTCTAAAAAATAATTTGTAATCTTTTCCCAGTGTAGTACGTAATAATTTTTTTCTTTGCTGAAAGGGTCAAGACAGTATGCTTAAGTGTATGAGGCCAAAAGGATCATCAATACTGGAAACTGAGTGAGAGCTTAAGTTCAGATGTAGGATGATTCATCTTGCCACATGTAAAGAGTGGAAGGGAGAAGTACCATTTTGTTCCTCAGTCCTGAATTGTGTTCTCTTTAGTCATGTGAAAACAGGCTTTTCAGTTTGGGTGCACGGGGTGTATTTATCTTCACAGAAATGAGTGTGGATATGTGGTTCCCCTACGAGCGCAGGCTGCGATCTACCAGTATTTATGAAGAACACATGTACAGGAAAATGACTCTTAAGCGCAAGTCATAAATTGAAATGATTATAGAATATACGTGGACAAATATACCATGTGTGGTATCGGTAGACTGTAATTTCATCAAGTGGTTTTTCAGACTTCATAAACTATGAATGAAACATGATTGTATTGGCCTTGTAACAGGTAACGTAAAATATAGGGTCTGGCTACTTTAAAGCACTCATAATTCTATAGCTGGAAATAGTCTTTTGGGATACGATTAAGTCTTAAAACCTGCCCGTGATTAAAAAAGTACATTTCGGTGAAAATCACATGTTCAGAAACTCTGGGAAACATTTGAGTCTCCACCTCATGAATTTTTACAGTTCCCAACTTTCTGGGTGTAAACACCACGAGCTGATTTCGGCGAAACGAGCGGGGAAAGGCCCCGTGTTACTCAGAGTTTCGTCACCCCTCCGGTTATTTTGTTGTTTACAGCGGGTTTTTTTCTGCATTTTGTGACCCGGGCTTTGTTTACTCCGGGGGCTGTGCCTGGGCTGCCAGACCCGGCCCGGCCCGGCCCGGCCCGGGACTGCCGTGCGCTGCCGTGCGGCGGCCATGCCGCCCTGCCCTGCCCTGCGCTGCGCAAAGCCTCCCGCTCGCCGCGGCGACCTCTGCCCTTTTGTATCCTGTGACACTCAGCCTGTCTTTGTGCTCAAGTTTATCCATGATGGATACGTTTCCCTCCCAATCGCATGTGCCGGGAGCCCGGCGGAGCGAGCAGATAAATTATTTTCAGCTGCAGGCCTGGGCTGGGGGAGGAGGGCAGGAGAGCGGCGGGGCCTCTCCGCGCCCCAGCCCAGCAGGACGGGGCGCAGCCTCCCACTCCCCCGGGAATATGCAAGGGGATGACTCCCGGGCCTCTCAGATCCTTTTTAAATGCAAAAGAATGTAGGAAATTGCCAGATCAGTTGGTTAATCAGTGACAACTGCAGTAGGTGCACAAAAAGCCCGGAGCCATCGGTTGCACGGGGTGTTTTATCAGCGCCCCAGCGGGGTCGCCGCTGGCCCCACCTCTTGAGCACCGGGGCCGGTTTAGTGTCAGCTTGAGAAGGGAATGTAATTGCGGGGAGATTTCTGGGTGACTGATGGCGACAATATAAGTCTTCTCCCTGACACCACCTCCCCGCTGGCCCTGCCAGGGCTTTGTGCTCGCCTGGCCATCGCACAGCCGTGGAGCGGTGAGTGCTCGGCTGAATGTCCCCAGCCCACCACAACAAGGCAGCCGTGTAGCCCATACAATTTTTCATTTTATTTTTATGTTGGCTATACTGCTGCTTTGTCGTGGTCAAACCTCATTAAGGGGTCACGTTAAACATGTTACTGCTCCCCTTTATGGAGTTATTTGCGAGGTTAACACCTCTGTCAAATGTTTTGAAGAGTATTCCTGAAATATTTTTGTGACTGCAATTGTTTCTCTTACTTATCTGGGACTATTTTTAGATAAACCACCTCACATCTGTGTTTTAAACTTAGGTTGGGAGAGAGGGTGGTCATGCAATGAGAAAGGCCTCTTAAAATTCCAGGTTACGTAACACTAAAACTGAAGTATTTCTAGATCAGGCTTGTCCCCTCTTCTCTCACCTCATGTTTGTAATGTACTTAAATGTAAAAAATTGTTTCTTTCTTTTTTTTTTGTTTAGTCCTCTGGTTACCTCATTAAAGGCCTCCAAGTACATGCTTCTAATAAATGGCTCTAATTTTTCCTCTTTTTCTTCTGATCAGGAAAGAAGAGACATGCTGAGGCTTCTTCTGTAATATTATAGGTGCTGACTTAAAATTAGCAGTGCTCTCATGTTAGGGCAAAGGTTTTGCAGCCCAACTAGTATGGTGAATGCCTTCTTGTGATGTAACAGAGATGCTCAGTGGGTTTGCATCAGAGTCCTCCTAAGTGACGCTGTTGTGGTCTTGTATCAGAGCTCCTGTGAACTTGAATGACGTAGGATATTGTTTCCAAATGTGTGGCACAGGCTGAACTCTGGGCTGGTCATTCCTGCATCAGCTGCTTGACAGCAGCAAGCTGCCAAATATTCGAAGGCTGTTGTGCCCTCAGTTGCCTCAGTGAAAGCCTGTTTTTTGCCAATGTACATCGTGCATTAAGGAAATAAAATCCAATCTGGCTTTTGCGGAATGATTTTATGAGAAAAATGTAGGATTTCATGGATTTCTTGGCAAAAAAAAAGTTACTGAATATCATTCATGGCATTTCAGCTGGCTGCACATTGGCAAAACCTGTGACCTTTGAGGAAAGACACCTAAGGTTTTCTCTGCCCCCTGCCTCTTAATTTAACAAGAGGTATTGGCAACCTTTAAGTTGCTACTGCAAATTCTTGTAAGGATGTATTGCTGTGAAGAACTAACTGAATTTTACTAAGATAAATGTGAAACTAAACTTTTCAGAAATGCTTAAATCATATTTGCTGATGCTTCCCACTAAGGCAGAATATTCCTGAAGTGCATCAGGTCATTCTTTTCATCTTTGCAAGTCCTGTCTTCCTTTCCTGGGACGAGGGGGAGCGAGACTCCTGCCATCCTTTGATGTCTGAACTATGCGGACTTAATTTTTAACACAGCTGTGCTGTGTGAAGTGTATAGTAGGAAAGCATTCTAAGTGAATTAAAAAAAAAAAGGTCTTCAGGCATTCAGGAAACTGAGTTTCTTTGGAAGCTGCAGTCAGAAATGATGTTGCAATCAGTTTACAGGTCTGGTCTTATATTTTGGCTAATCTATATGCAGGCAAAACGTACCGTGCATGGTGTCTGTGACAGCAACGAAAAGTAGGCATTAAGCACGTAGGAGATGAGGCGTGCTTCCCACAGACACGGTCAGGCACTTGCATAACTGTCCTGGCATCAGCAGTGCTGTGTGCTCAGTAGGTGAATGAGGTGAAATGTAGAAGCCTCACCAGCCATCTTGCCCAATTTGAATGGCTTGTCATGACTTTTTCTGTGTTGTCATGGTGTTACATGTGTTTATGAAGTTTTTGGTGAATGTTTTCCTTCAACTTTGTGAGTAAAATAAGAATGTGACTTTCATTGCTGTCGTTTATGTCGTGTCCTTCCATGCGGCAAATGCTTAAATTACTACCCCTAGCAGCCAGTAGGAGCTTAGCAGTTTTGAAAAGCAGTTTAAATGTGCAATGTTTAAATGCAGATTTAGTAGCCTAATGTTTAATCCTACATTTTGAGGCTCTGGTCTCAAAATGACCTTTGGCATGGTGTTGTTTTTTAGCAGGAGAGGTCTGTTTAGCCTAGTTCTTCAAAATAGCACGGTATTTGTGGTGTTTATTGCACTGTATGTAAGGGCATACTTCCATTATGTGAGTAACTGGTTTGTTTGTGTCTGTCAAGTACTTCAGAGTTTTGTCAGAGGTATCAACTAATAGCTGTAAAAATATAACTCTGCATGACACATGTCATTTCGAGCTTGGAGCAGTCAGTATTAGTTGCCTTCTCACCTTCTGTTTATTCAGTTTACTTGCTGCATGGCCAAATGGTGCTGAATTTCTTCTGTGCAAGGGTTGATAGCTGAATCGAGGAACCTGTTGATTTGAATAGCAGAATGTGAGGATGGTGTGGAGGGCATGGGCATCTGTGTGCTGCCCTTGCTGCTTCCTGGCCTTGACTGCCTGATATATCTGCTGCTTTTGGGAGCAAAACTAATAAAGTTCAGGTTTTTAGTGTCTGCAGGCCTAGATATGTGTGTGCAGCAGCCAGTTTAGTTCAACTCATAAAAGTGGGAAGCTGCTGAAGACTGAGTGCATGCAGCTTTGGAATATTAAGCTGGACAATGGTTAACTACTACTTAAATTAGAGATCTAGCTGTTTAAGACTGGAATGTTGCAAACTGGAGTAAATGTAAGCTTTGTTGAGACAACAGGGTTGTTAAGCAATTGACTGTGTCCTGGTGGTTGGGATCGAACCAGTGCTTTGAACAGAAACAGGCTGTGTAGGCAGCCCTAACAAAATATATTCATTGACTCTTTAGGTCAGTCTTCTTGGTGCAATCTTTCATGTTCAGGAACAGAAAAGTGATAGAATTTTATCGCAGAGCCTGTATAGTTTAAGATGGCAATAAAAAAAATTCATTGTCTTTTCATACATTCATACTTTGTTTCAGCGATTCACCTTTCTAGGGGTTCAGATAGTCTTCCCTTTGTACCCGAGAAACAGTCACTGCTTCTGTGTATGTTGGCTTTAAGTTGCAGGAATGTAGAGAAGATGCACCATCCCTTATTTTTAAATTATTTAATCAGAAAGAAGACTGTAAGCTGAGTTTTTTGTTGTTACTCTTGCTGTTAGTATGTCTGCATTTATGGGGAAACGAACAGTGGTGCTGAATGAGTATTTTAACTAGAATTATTGTTTGATCCAGGTTCTACTTTTATTTGTGTGTTGGCTTTCTTTTCTTTTGAAAGAAGCAGACATAGTTGCAATTTAAAATAAGGCTGTGACTCTTGTGACTTGCTTAACTATCTAGAAGACATCTACCCTGTTAGAGTAGAAGGTTGAGAGGTTAGTAGGTAATTCCAGTATTGACTGTTTCCTTATCGAAACATTGGTTAATTTATTTTGATCAGGCTGTAGCTGCTACTGTCTTTCATGCTTCAACAGCTGCTGTTAGCCATATATCACATCAGAGGTGTGACTTTTATTGGGGAAAGTAGAACAAGGTTTGGCGAGAGCACAACTGACTGTTAAGGGCTGTGGTCATTAAATTTGAGGCTAGACTTAAATCTGAAGAAATACTCCTAAAATTTGAGACATCTTCTTAACTGTGGTCTTATTCTGTGTTTCAGACGTAGTGACTTTAGCACCCAGAGCTCACACATGAAGTTGATTCATGCCTCAGATAAAAATGCAAATCTAAAATCACGTAATGGCAAACAGCGTTTTTGCTCTTAATTTAGATGATGGATTTGTTTGTTTACAAGCTGCATCATAAACTTAAAGGTTACTTTTCTTTTGAAAGTGTGTATGCTCAGGAAGCCAGGCAAGAGCTGGGTTCCCTAGCACATCGCCTGCATTGCAAGGGACAGGACTTAGCCCAAACCTGCAAGTTGGGATGGTGTGAGCTGTACAGAAATAACGTGTGTTGAGTAAAACAAAACCCTTATCCTATTTTAATTTGGTGTTCTAGGTGTAGTAGCAGATCCAAGCTACTGTTGACTGTTATCAGTGGCTGACTGGCCTGAATTTTATTGAAAGCTTGTCAACTCAGAAACAGTAAACAAAGCAGATTCAAATTCATGCTTGACGCTTGTAACCTTGTTTCTGGAGATACACTGTTAGATTGTGGTAAAGTTTCATTAGTGCTTCAGGAGAGTAGAGCTTGCTTGTCTTAAAAATGGTTCTTTTAGCAGGCGTGATTTATATAATAAAATGAGTGGAATTTCTTACGTTTGTAAGAAACTGTGTGGCTGTTTCTAGTGGATGGGTGAGATCCTCTACTCTGCTCCAGTTTGATACTGCCCAGATTACATCAGTGGTTGGGAGGTAACAATATCTGTGTGCTCTGCTTTTTAGCATTTCCAGGCAAAGAGACTGTTCTGTTGGATGGAGACTCTCAGTGCATGCTGATGTTCAGCTTTAACAGCTGCTGATGGCAGTGTGCATCAGTAGTCATAGTGCCAGAAGTCTCTGAGCAATCAGGGATCTTCACCATGACTGTGGTCTGCTCTGGAGCAGTCCAATAGCAAAAGCTTCTTTTAGTGAAGGAGGTTCCTTCTCACCTTGTTGAAACTTCCTTAACTTCCTGAGGTGTGCTCTAATAAACTGAATAAGGTGGTAAATATTACAGATGGCTTCTGCCTAAGCATGGCAATGAAATAAAACCAAATAGATACTAGAGATATGAAGATGGCTCATAGGAGTTTACTTCCAGGTGATTTAGGAAGTGTTAATATCCCAGCTGAGCACTAAAGAGATTTAAGAGTGTGGTTTTAAAGGTGACATTCAAATGCTATTTTAAGAGGAGTGATAAATGCTTGTGCCTTTCCTCTTGCCCTCTTCTTCATGCTGTAGAAGGTCCTCTTGACAGTGGCTACAAGAAGGGTAATAAATGTGCTGATATTTTCTCCCTAAAACTTGTCTGGGACAAATCACTTTCAGTCAAACAGTCTGGCCTGGAATTTTGCATCCAAAGTGACTGTAAGCATCCTTCCTCCACAGGAGAATGCAAGATGTGAAAGCATAAACTTGTAAATCTTCTTTACTTTGGTTGCTGATTAACGGCAAGTTGGTATCTGCAAGTAGAGTCGCCACTAAATTGCAACCAAGATAGAAAAATAGTTTTACTTGCTAAGTGTATGGGCTCCCTTGACTTTTGTCTTCAAATTTATTTTTGCATGTAAGACAGAGTGTTTAAAATTCTGGTTTTAAGAAGACAAGACAGCATTAGACGGCCTTTGTCCATAAAAAGCAGATCCAAACAAATCTTTGGAGTTCTTGTGGGGAGAGGTTGGGGGACACATTTCAGAATAGACCAGTCTTCCCTGCGGAAAACCTGAATGCGAGCTTTTCTGTATCTGCTCTGTTACTGTGTTGTTGCTTTTTAATCCCCAAGTCCAAATGTATACCTTGTTAGGTTGGCTTTTTGTTAAGTCCTTTTGCCATTACTAATTCTCTTGAGTGAATATTCAAGATTACAGTTCTGGAGAGAACAAAACTTCATTGTGGTGTTCCAAAGCACTGTAGTTGCGGTAGTGGCATGATAACCTGAAGATGAGTAATGAACTCAAATGATACTGTTCTGTGTTACCATCGTAAAGGAAATTAGGATAAGGATTGAGAAATATACCCTGTAAATATACCCTATTATGCGATGAAGCTTTTAAATTTGATTTTCTTACGCAAATTGAGCATGTAGTTTTGCTGAAATGGGAAGAAGCATTGTGTCTTTCAGTTTACAAATCCATTAAATTAAGATGAACTGTGTGTTAAAAAAAATATTTTTTCCCCTTCCTAAAGGCTGAGTCTTGGAGTTTGGTCTGTTTTTAGTGGACCATCTCTGTACACATTTGAAAAATCTGTTGTCCGTACAACTTTAGTTCATCGTAGGACCTGGTGCTTCTGCTTGCTCATCTGATTACGCAGCTCAAGGGAATAAGGTTAAGGACATGCTGTTGGTAACTAGAGCGTTTTCAGGGCTTTAGTTCAGCAGATGGGCTGCTCGGCTATATTCATACATCTGCCTACCTGCTGTGGCAGCTGCTGCTGCTGCATGTTGTGTTCTTTTGTTCTGTTCCACCCAAGGAAGGAGCACTAGGAAGTGTAGTGAATGGATTAATTTAAGGTTAAGGCTAGTGTTTTGCTTGCTTCCTAACTCTCTATCATAATGAAGCTTTGGATAAAGCTAATGAATCCTTCATAATATGAAATAGATTTTTAAGACGTATTTCAGGGGGCTGAAATGAGCTAACATCTAAAAAACAGTCAAGTGTGTTTTCTTTATGTTGCCTGATGTTATTTATTTCAATATCTTTTTCTCTTTCTCCCCCTTCCCCTGCTTTTTCTAGGAGCAGTAACCAGACTTTGCCTGACACTGCGTGGTCCAAAAGAATTAAGGAAATATGGAATGACATGAAGGAGATTAGTTGAGGATTAAAGGCTTTGAGGACAAAACACCTCACCGAGGTGAAGCACAGACTAACATTCTGGTTGTAGCTCCAAGGAGCTGCGTGCTGAAAAAAGATGGCAGATCCAGGAATGATGAGTCTGTTTGGAGAAGATGGGAATATTTTCAGTGAAGGGTTGGAAGGTCTTGGAGAATGTGGATATCCTGAAAATACAGTGAATCCTATGGGTCAGCAAATGCCCATGGATCAAGGATTTCCCACTTTACAGTCATCTCTTCATCATCCCCCTGCGAATCAAAATCAAGCCAAGTTGACCCATTTTGATCACTATAATCAATACGAACAGCAGAAAATGCACCTGATGGATCAGCCGAACAGGATGATAAGCAATGCCCCTGGGAATGGTATAGCATCTCCTCATTCACAGTATCACAACCCTCCAGTTCCTCAGGTTCCTCACAGCAGTGGTGCTGGTGGTCAGATGGGAGTCTATCCCGGCATGCAGAATGAAAGACATGGGCAACCCTTCGTAGACAGTGGCTCCATGTGGGGACCACGGGCAGTTCAAGTGCCAGACCAGATAAGAGCACCATACCAGCAGCAACAGCAGCAGCAGCAGCCGCAACCAACACAGCCACCACAGGCACCCTCCGGACCCGCTGGGCAGGGCCATCCTCAGCACATGCAGCAGATGGGAAACTACATGGCTCGTGGTGATTTTTCAATGCAGCAGCACAGTCAGCCACAGCAGCAGAGGATGAACCAGTTTTCTCAAGGCCAAGAAGGCCTCAATCAGGGAAACCCTTTCATTGCCACCTCAGGACCTGGCCACTTGTCTCATGTGCCCCAGCAGAATCCCAGTATGGCACCTTCTTTGCGACACTCAGTCCAGCAATTTCACCACCATCCCCCTACTGCTCTCCATGGGGAATCAGTAGCCCACAGTCCCAGATTCTCCCCTAATCCTCCCCAGCAGGGTGCTGTTAGGCCGCAAACACTTAATTTTAGTTCTCGAAGCCAGACGGTACCCTCACCTACTATAAACAACTCAGGGCAGTATTCTCGATATCCTTACAGTAACCTTAATCAGGGATTAGTTAATAATACAGGGATGAATCAGAATTTAGGCCTTACAAATAACACTCCAATGAATCAATCTGTACCAAGATACCCAAATGCTGTCGGATTTCCATCAAACAGTGGTCAAGGACTAATGCACCAGCAGCCCATCCACCCTAGTGGCTCACTTAACCAAATGAACACACAAACTATGCACCCTTCACAGCCTCAGGGAACTTATGCCTCTCCACCTCCCATGTCACCTATGAAAGCAATGAGTAATCCAGCAGGTACACCTCCTCCACAGGTTAGACCTGGTAGTGCTGGAATACCAATGGAAGTTGGCAGTTACCCAAATATACCCCATCCTCAGCCGTCACACCAGCCCCCTGGTGCCATGGGAATTGGACAAAGGAATATGGGCCCCAGAAACATGCAACAGAATCGTCCGTTTATGGGTATGTCTTCAACACCACGGGAGATGGGTGGGCACATGAGACCAAATGGTTGTCCAGGTGTTGGCCTTGCAGATCCACAAGCAATACAAGAACGACTAATATCTGGCCAGCAGCTTCCTAGTCAACAGCAGTCTTTTCAACAGCAAATGCCAACCTGTCCTCCCATGCAGCCTCATCCAGGGATACATCATCAGTCTTCACCACCCCCACATCCTCATCATCAGCCTTGGGCACAGCTTCACCAGTCACCACAAAACACACCACAAAAAGTGCCTGTCCTTCAGGTAAGCTGCTTCCAGTTAGTAGAAAATGTTTTAAATGACTGTAAATGCCTTTCAGGGTACTCAAGAACTATGGTCTCAAAATAGTTGTTCCTGTTCAACTCCCTTGTTTGTTATTGGTCGTGTGGCTTTTTTGGTGTACAGAGGCTGAAGGTAAAATGAGGTTCAGGTATCTTTCTGACATCCTTATGGTAATTTTTATTGCATAACATTATGGATAGACCAAAATGTGATACAACAGGACAAGCTGAATACATACTATTTTTTTCACGTTGGTTCCTTTGGGGAGAAGATGGAAAGCACATATGAGAATGGTCATTTAAACTATTAAATGTTTGTACTTGCAACTTGGAGAAAGAAGCGTGTGTTATAATGTGTTTGTTTTGGCCAAAGCAAGGTCTTTCTTTTTTAAATCCTAAGGGAATGTTCTGTGGTTTTAAATTAAAGCTGAAATTGTTACACGTGAAAAAAATTTCTGACGCGAACTTCTTTAGCACTAAGTAATGAAATTGAGAAGTGATGGGAAAACAGTTTATGCAAGAAGAAGACAACAATGTGAATCAGTCTGAAATGAAATCTTCCGAGGCTCAAATGAAATGTTAAATAGAATAGAAGTTTTGCTGTACTGAGGCTCTGATCTGCCAGGTTTTGATGGCCATGTATTGCTTCCACGTCATTTTTCAATTAAAAGCTAAAAATGGTAAAACATCTTGATCCTGTGTAGCTTAACAGGTTTGGCTACATGCTAGTATGTTAAGCTTCAGATGAAAAAGTGCTTTTTGGAATCTTCACATTTGACTCGGTCAGTCAGAATTCAAGAGGTTTTGGTACCAGATGCATTAGTGGTCAAGATATCAAAGGTTTGCTAATTTTATTTTTTTCCGATCAGTCAGTAATTAATGCCGAGTAGCTCTGCCCATAAATATTTGGGGACAATTGTTGGAATGCAGTTGCAATGATACGATGCTACAAAACGCTTAATAAATCATAAAAACAGCTGTCCCAGGCAGTGTCCCGGGCCTGTGCGCAGAGCAGCTGCTCAGCTGTCCCCTCCGCTGCTGCCTGCCGGCTGCTCCCGCTTGCTGCTCCGCACAGCATGAGCCGGCCCTGGGAATCAGATGTATGCGCCGCAGAGAGGCAGCTGACAAGGAGTGGTAGATGGAGCGGCCCAGCAGCTGGGACAGGCTTCCACATTCCCCGTGGAAGAGAAGAGGAGGGGGGGAGCCCTGGGAGGGAGGTCAGGACTAAGCTGGGGAAGGGGAAAAGTGTGCAGTCTTTCTCTGAGGGAGGAGGAACTCTTGAAGAGGCAAAGTATATCTTCAAGACATCTTTCTCTTCCCTGCCTACCTCACAGTTGGTTTGAAATTTTAGATGCCTGTGTTGTCCTCTCTCTGCATCTCCATGCACAGACTCTATTTGGAGAACCTAAATTATAGTTTTTGTATGCACGTGGAGTTGTGTGTTCCTGTCTGAGAGAGCAGCTCTTGCCAATGCCTCCTGTTAACAACTGTGTAGGTAAGCAGGATGAAAAAGGAGGGAACTCAAGACTATAGGAAAAAATGAAGAGAATGAGTGGGTATTTGAGAAGAGGGTAATGACAGCACAAAGAAATCAGTACAGAAAATGTAGGAATGAGAAAAAGAAGTACAAGACATGTTTTTTCACTGAAGATCAGAGCTGATGCATCTAACAGAAAAAACTTGAAAGAAAATTGTAGAAATGGTAACATAAGACTTTTAAGACAGTAAAGGAACAAAAACCAGTGTCACTGGGATCTTTCATAGCCAGTGATGGTGGACATATGGGAGGAAATACTTGAGGTGGACTGTATCCTAAAGCAGTGGTGTTCTTCACCAGCTTTAATTCCTGGTTTTCATCTGACCATACAGTAAGCCTGTTTTTGGCATTTAAAAGTGGTTTGGGAGAAGAAAGTTTACTTGTAAAATGTACAAGCTTGTTAAATGTTCTTGGGACATTTGTTTCCCTTTAATCAGTGAAGAGGTTAAACACAGACAGCTCAACCCTTAAATAAGCTATGCAACCTATTACAGAGTGCTAAACTGCAAATGAATAGCTTGAAGAAAGGTAAGTGCTGAAACTAAATAATTAGAGGAAAACCACATGATAACTCCAGTTATTTGATTAAAATCAGTAATTCAGACAGTTGTAGCAAGCCAAATAACTACTGTTAGCTTATTTCTGTTAAGTTTTTATCTTGTAAAAGTTACTGGTAACGTACCTTCCCATTAAGTAATTAGTTTGAGCCTGACCGTAGTAATGAAACTCTTTAACAGGCAGGCGTTTCCCCCTTGAAAACTGTTTGGATGAAATGAATATTGTTCAAATCAACGAAAACTTAGCCCCTCCCCACCTCCTGGGGAAAAATGCAGATGTGCGAAACCCCTGCTCTTAAGCCTGAATACTGAGTTGGTAGCTCTCCTGTGTCATGGTTTTCCTTTCATGTCAGTAGGCAGAAAACTGTTCACTGAAGAGCAGTTATTTAAATGACTGGTTTATTTTTATTTGTATAAAATGAATCAACGAAATTAATATAGTCAGTGAAAATGGAAATCACTATTTACTTTAAAATCAACAGAAGTCATCTTAGTAATTATTTTTCAGTGATTTGAAGCTAGCCTTATCATGGGAAGGCTGTAATACTTGTGGTTAACCAAATTACTGTTTTGTTTTTAGATATGTTGGAAGGAAAGTGAAGTTCTTTTGCTTTTAAATTGAAAAAAATTGCTGTATTGATTCCAAGGCTTGTTATTTCTTTTTTTGTGTTGAAAACTGCAAATTATTTTGGCTGTGAGATGAAGCTGGTGATTGACAATTCTTCTGATTTTGATTAATAGCTGAAAACTAGACATAGTTATTAGGACTGTGTTAGCAGCGAGTTGCTAGCTTCAGTGGAGTTTGGTAGGTCCATAAGAACCACTGCAGTGTTGGGATGTTCAGTCAGTGTGCTTGGTTTGTCAGACCCTCCTTTGAAATACTCTTCACCAAAGGTTTTTGGAAGAGCTTGGTGGCCATGGGGCGGGAAGACTGGTTCTGCAGTGGCAGAGCAATCCACCAAGGGGCAAAGCAGAGAGCAGGAGTAGCTTGCCTGTTTTTACAGTGGAGGCATCTGTGTTGGGCTTGTGAGCTTGTGCTCTCCAAAATACTCATAAATGATCCGGAGAAGAGTGAAAAGTCAGATGGCAAAATTTGCTGCTGCTGTTGATATACCCAAAGCAGAGTGCCAAATGCAGATGTGGTGAAGAAACTAATAAGAATGAAATAAAAGAATTAGAAATATAATAGGAGAGTCAATTGCTTGGCCATTAAGTTCTGTGAGTCAAGACATAGCCAGGGGAGGTTTAGATTGGATATTAGGAAAAATCTCATCACTGAAAAGAGTTACCAAGTATTGAAACAGGCTGCCCAGGGAAGGTATAAAGTTGCCATCCGTGGAGGTATTCAAAAAATGTGTAGAAGTGGTGCCTAGGGACATGTGGATATGCTTAGAGACATGCTTAAGTGGTGGACCTGACAGCGCTGGGTTTACAGTTGGACTTGGTCATCTTAAAGGTCATTACCAACATAAATGACTTTATGGTTCTGTGGTGCTTGGGCAGTGAAATGGCAGGCAAAAACATGTTAGGAGCAGGTCTTGGTGTTAGATGGCTGGCTGAAAATGAGCTATAACAGTTAAAGAAATAAATCAGTAGGAATTGTAATGAAAGTAGTAGAGAACAAAACAAAGGTTATTACCTGTATGCATGGTGTGCTGGTGAGGCAAGTGCTGTGTAGTTCTGTGTTCCTTCCTCAGGCCTCAGGAAATACCGCAGCACTTGAAAAAGCACAGAGGGGGGTGTTTTAGTGGGGGAGGGAAGGAAAGAGATGGTGAAAGCCTTTAATATTGTGAGTAATACAGGTGCATGAAGAGGGTAAATGTGAAGTAAGGGTTGTTTGTCACCTGTTTTTGTCTCCTTGAATTCTTTTTAGGTATTCAGCAAGTTGTCAACTGGTGAGTTCAGAACTGCACATTAAGATGCTGATCTCTGAGATGTTGCACAGAAAACTGCATCATCATTTGATAAATGTAAAGGCACCACATTTGGCTCAACATACCTGTGCCATACATAAGTGACTGAGAATTTGTTGCTGGGTTGCATCTACTGTGTGCATGTCTGGTTCTTGTCCTCTTTCACACACTGTATCAGAGGTGATATCAGGTTAAACGGGCCTTTGGAGGCTGAATGCTATGCAGTTGTTCTTACATATCATTATTTTCAGAGCATTTTATTAGTGATAGAGGAAGTGTAGGAGTTTTCTTTGCCAAGAATAGGCTGCCCTGGGTGTGTTGTTACACACAACTTATTTACCCACAGCTACTGTGTGGGCTGCAGTTTCGAGTCCTGTTCATTAATCATGTTCCACAAATGCGATCTACATTATTTATAGTCAAACACAGGAGTATTTAAATGACAAACAGGTATGGTATAGCCTCCATGCCTGACTAAATGGGAGAGCTCAACCCTGGGCACCAACACTGTTGAAGGATGCTGGGTTGCAGGATCCAGGTTCTGGTGGAGAAGGAACTCATTTTGTGTGTGTTACCGGTTCACTGCCAGGTTTATTCTGCTGGCCTTATTATCTGTGAGCATGTGACTTTGCTTTAAATCATAACTCATAGCTGTGTTTGGTATGAACACATTCTTTTGAAATTTCCTGCCCTCCCTTGCAGGGGGGGAGGCAGGGAAAGTCCTGCTGAGTCACCAGCTGGGTCACCCCTTTCTCAGGCCCTTCCTGCAATTTCAAATCCTGTATTGCTGCCTCAGTTTAATTTATACTTGGATATACCTGAATGGAAAGGGACCTTAATGAAAACTATAATCAGTTTTATTGGTTTGATGCAGTTTTCTAACCTGGCAGAAGGTAGAGGTTAAATCAGTTTTCTGCTGGCACACTAAAAGGAAGTTGATTTTCTCCTGGGTATTTGTTTTAATGCCTAACAGTAGCAAGAAGAGATTGACTCCGTACTGTCTTCACATGAATTATCTTTCAGCATTTCCTGTAAGTTTACATAGTAGCAAATGATGTCATTTTTAATAGTTACGATTATTCCCCTAAATAATATTCATAAGCAATTTCCCACCTTACCGGAGAGAACTGCTGGCTTTTTAATCACTCAAGTGTTTAACTTTTTGACTATTTTCCTATTGATATGTAGAACAAGTCCAATGTATTTTAAAAAACCCCTAGAAACACTGTTTGGTACTTTTTGCTTTGATGCAGAGGCTATTTCACATGACTGCTAACTGGTCTTTTGGGGTACTGTGTATGCTGCATGATCAGCAAAGTCAAGTGGCTGCCTCCCCCTAGAAATTCTGGTTTCCTTTTTCAAGTATTCACAGCCAACAAACCAGTGTGTGTTGGCAAGATTTTTGAAGCTGCCAGACTAAGTGGAATTAAGGGCTCACTAATACTGAACTTTAATTAATGACAATTGTGTATTATTTTTATATATAGATAAGCATGAAGTGTGTGTGTGTATTTATATAAAATATATGTAGAAAATGTAGGCAAAATAAGTTATGGATAGTAATGTAAGATAAAGGAAGAAAATCTATAGCATTCATATTAATTAAGGTAAAGGTTGATAACAGTATTTTTTTCTTAAAAGTTTTCAGGCTTCTGCTGTATTTTGTTGAGGCTCTGAAGAATTCTTGTATTTGAGCAACATAAGCAGTGTTACTAACTATAATTTTCCAACGAAAAGAAAAACAGCCCATAAAATCTACCTTTGGTCAGAAGTGTTGAAGTTATTTCACCCCTGTGGAGTAGAATTGTCTGTTACACTGATAACTTGATCCTTCTGTGAGCAAGTTCTCATGCAGGTCTCTCAAAGGATATAATAATTATTATGAAATACTGTGTCCAACAAAACTTCATGTTCTAAAACTCTGCAGTTACATTCCAGTCTAACAGTTAATATTAACATATCCAAAGGCTTATTTCTTCCTCACCCTTGAAAAGGCTATGTGTGCTTTTGCAAAAAAGGGCTTGCAGTGATACTTCAGTGAATAGGCCTTTGGGCCAAAGATTTGTAGTTTTGTGGTGGTTTTGCTATGAACTTTTTGGTCTTCTTTACTGTTGAGGAGGCACAAGCTACTTGAAGAATATTCTTCCCTCAAGTGCCATGATTTGACTGTGATGAAAATAATTTGTGCCATTAAATTATCTGCTCTGAAGTTTTGGATAAAGCCAGTTTGTAGCATTAGCATAAGAACACAAGTCTGCATCAGCATAGTGATTTGTAGGTTTAATAGTTACCCAACTTGTTCTTCAGCATGGGTATTTTGAAAGTTTCTGTGAGATGTTGGTGACCTGAATGTATTGTTTACTGAAATCATTAGCATTTTCTGAGGAATCACCCAACTAGAAAAAATTTTAAATTTATGCTGCCTGTTTAGTACTTCAGTATTGTGTTCTTACCTGCTGCTGCTGGTCACTTCCAGTAGGACTTGACAGTCATTTTACTTTCCCGTGGTTGAAGATGTTGTTCTACTTTATATTTATTTGAAGAAATTTAAATCTGTTTTGTTTTCATGATTGAAAGCTGATAGTCTAATAAAACCCCTCATGTCAGTATCATCATCAGCCTACAGATACAATGATGGAAAATAAGGGCAAATGAAGGGAAAATGCTTGATTTTTAATTTTTTTTTAAATTTCTTTAAACACAGTGACAGTCTTGATAAGGAACAAATCACAGGTGAAGAAATAATTTCCTTCCTTTTTACTATGGGTCCTTCTCCTGGGATTCTGTCCTGCTCTTTCTCATGGAATTTGAGGCATCCATTTATTTTAAGCTATCCTGCCCTTGGTTGTATCTTGAATGCAAGTGTCACAAACTGCATAAGTGTTCTCTCTTTTTTTCGTCTGTGGAGTAAATCGCGACACTGTGGAGTGTCAGTTCCCACTATGATGAACGCCATCACTTTGAAGTGTAATTTTTAACTTTTGTCTGTAGAAGTTGTCTTCTCCCTCAGTGCAATGAACTTTTCACTTTTGAATTTTCAGATTTCAGTTCTTTTAATTGTATGATGATACATGCATTTTACTGGTGATTATGTAGTCTGTATTTGGGAAAAAAAAACTCCTTTATTTTTTTTCTTTAGAGATGCTATCTGTAAATATTTATAGACCTATAAAGTTGTAAAGTTTGGTAGCTAAAGAGCAAAGTTTGACACTCTTGAGTGGTTAAAGCATCTATTTGTACATCTATTCTTTCTAAATATTCTCAAGTTTGCCATTGTGGTTTAAAGATGGTGAAGCTGCTTCTTGGGAGCTGGTAGGAGCGGAGTAGGAAGTGTGGGCAGGAAGCAGTGATCAGGGAAGAGACAGTGAAAGGCTGAGCTGATGTCACAGAGCAGTGCTAAACAGTAGGAACAGAGAGGAAATGGCCAACGTCTGTGTTAAAATGGGAACAGAGAAGTTTAGGGAGTCACTCCACCTCTTTCTCTGCTTGAGTCACCTGCCTCTTGAGTCCCTGCCAGAGGCAGCCATTTGGTGCCTGTTACTACTCTTCACACTGCTTCAGGGTGTACCTTTGTGTCACCCTGCTGCGGGCAAATAGCCCACTGACGGCTTCCCAGCATACCTCTGTGAGCTCAGTAACTCACAATATCTAATCTGCTTAAAAAAATAAAATCCATGCAGATGAAGGTGGCTGTGGTCTGGGATACAGAACCTTTGCTGCTTCCTTGCATCAGCCTGCCTGATCATTTGGTGAATGGGCTTATCTGGCCAGGTCATGTTCCCGGCAGCTCTCCATTGTGTGACCCCAAGATCCCTCAAGTTGGTGTAGGAGTGGGAATGCTTGCTGGGGCAGAATGGGGACTGCCTCTTCCTCTGGCAGTGAGCTTTCAGGCCCTTTAATACTCTTATAGAGCTTGTGTTTTTGTAGCACCTGCCCTCAGTAACCAGCCGTTGAGTTCTCCCTCAATTTTTGATAAATTACAACTTCCATTAGAAGTTTTAGAAAGTTTTGGTTTTTTTGAATTAGTGACAAACAGGCCGCATTCCAACTTCTCCCAACTTCTCTTACTCCACACAAATACTAATGATTGATTTGATTTCAGGAGTGTTTTCTTTTTTAGAAAAGTGGGGCTGTTTTCCAACTAAAGTATTTGCAACTCTTTTGTTACTGAAGAGGTGAAAGAACATCCTCTTTCTACCAAAGAGCTTGACACAGTTTCATTAGGTGTGTGTCATATTGGAGATGCTTCCAGTGTCAGTTCATGAATTGTCTTCTTTGAGCACTGAATGGGATTTTTTTTATTTTCTTTTTTTTTCTCAGCATAGAGTACTGTTTAAAAGCATGGCAAGTTAGAAATGAAACCCAGATTAATTTTTTTAGTCATCTTTATGAGGAAACAGAACTGAGAGACAGGATGACTAAGTGATCTGAGTGTGGGTTTGCCCTTTCCAGAGTTTATACATAATTCTTTCTTATTTTACTGTACTTCATACATTACCTATTTAGAATTTTCTCTGTTCCTGACAAGGTTGGTGGAGCCAACAATAGTGTTGCCTCTGTCTATTAAAAGGAACATAGAGATGATGGCCATAAATTTTGTTATTTATTCTAAACCAAAATTTGTAAAAGCCCCAGTTTCAGTCCTTACTCAGTTATCTGTTACTATAAAATGTGCCACCTCCTTGCTCTCTGTCACTCCTTCCACTATTACTCTTGCTTAAGAGTGCAGCTCAAGAAGACTGAGATGACCAGTCTTAACAGTTCAAAGCAGAAAATCGCACTCCTTGTGCAGGAATTTGGTACTTGTAGGGGTTAACATGAGAGTAGTGCAGTTGTGCAAGATGTGGAAGAAAAGAAGTGGATGTCTCTGATTTTTCACTGGGAGGTATCTTTGTTCCTTTGCTTTTGTTGTTCCTCAGTACCGAGGACTGGGATGAAGCTCTTTCCTGTACTCCTCCTCAGTGTTTTTACTGTGCTAGCCAAGCCTAGGAGGCAGCAGCTCTTGTGTTATGCTGAGCAAGCACAAATATCAAGAGCTTCTGGGATTGGGTTCATATTGCATGGGTTGCTGCTGTAGAAACTAAATGTTAAGGAATCACAGGCTGAAGAATGACTGGGATTTGAAGGGACCTTAAAGAGGATCTAGTTCCAAACACCCCACCACAGGCAGGGATGCTGTTGTGGGTTGACCCTGGGTGGATGCCACCCACTAGATCAGGTTCCTCAGGTCCCCCATCCAACCTGGCCTTGAGCATTTCTATGGGTGGGGCATTCACAAATTCTCTGTGCAACCTGTTCAGTGCCTCTGTACTGTCTTGAGGAAAGAATTTCTTCTTCACATCCAATCTAAATCCTCTCTTTTAGCTAGAAACAATTCCCTCTTGCCTGTGTAAAAAGTTGCTCTCTCTCTCTTTTTCTGTAAGCTTTCTTTAGTACTGGAAGTCCACAATCTTAACTTTCTGAAGTCGTGACTTCTGAGTCTTGGTAGGTTTCTGTGGCATAATATTAACCTTTTAATTTTGTAAAATTGCAAGTATGTGTCTTTGTGAATGCAACACTTAATCTTCAGTATTCAAATCCAAATGTACTAATTGATACATTGCTATAATGTTGTAGGGAGTGCCAAACATTTATTTAGGCTTCAGCTTCCACTTTTTAAATATTTATATTAAAATATAAATTTTCTTATGTTTTCTTAAATAGAAACTCTTGTTATTTTAGTCATAGAGGAAATTTTTCATGTTATACAAAGTTCCCAGAAGGAATATATACCCACTTACAGTAGACTTTTCTTACAACAGACTGAATAATTTAATTGGTTGAATCACAAAAAATTAGTCCATGTTAATTGTGCTGGTTAAATTGTATTCTGTTATGTCTCTGTAACTCCCACCAAAAAAAGAACATGACCACAGTCACTGAGAAGTTAATAGTTCCAGAGATTTTTTGGGTGTAGTTTTTCTGGAAGAGAGGACTCATAACAAGCTTCATAACAAACTTTCTAATGTCCAGTAGTCAATATGAACTCTTGTTTTTTCCACTCTGCTTTTACGTCTGCTTTCTCTCCAGATGGTCCTTCATCCACTTGCATTCTGGTACTTCATATCTTTTTTGGCCCTGCAAGACTCTGATAAGTGTGATAACACTGTAATTTTCCTTACATGTGAGCACTGAATGATATGAAGTCCTTAATTTTATTTTTGGAAGAAATCTTCCTGTACCAGCCAATTGTTGCTAAATATAGTGGGAGGCTTATAATACACAGTGCATGTTTGAATTTAAAGCGACACCTTACTCTAAGAAGTTGACATCACAGTTTAGTTGTACAACTGTATATGAATACACAGTCATTAAAACTGGTCTAAAACTTTGGGCTTTACAGTTGTTATTTGTATCTGTTTGTTAATGGGATCTTGTAGGTGTCAACTGGGGTGGGCATTGTCAGAGATGGACATAGGGACACATGCCTGCAATACTGGAAAACTATTTGGTTGTAAGTGTTTCTCTCTGCAAAGTGTTTTTCCTTTGAAATACTTGAGGAAAACTTGTTGAAAACCAAATAATGCTGTAGCTAGGGTATTAGACTGGGATTGGAGGAATTTTTGCTGGCTGACAGTGGTTGGTTGTTTGGTGTCAGTATTGTCAATGTTCCTGTTGGGTGTGCTTGAGGTGCTCTGCAGCAGTGGCAAGTTTCTGCAGTTCCCTGCTGCTCTGTGCAGCAATGCCCAAACATGTAACTCAGAAACTGTTATGGCAGTCTGGGGTGAGTTAAAAGTATTGCTTTAGTCACAGCTCTCCAGCTGTAATATAACATTATGATAAACCCCAAATCTAGACCTGGTGTTGCTTTAGGCATGTCTGATTTAACATCTGCCTGTAGGGATTTTTACATTTTCCCATAGGTTGTGTAAAGAATATCTGGAGCAAGGATACTAAAGATATTTGTACTAAAGATAAGGTGTTTCATAGAACAATGTTAATCAAACTGCTTGGAGAATCTAAATTAGGAGCTACCTCAGTTGGTGCTGCTAAATGAGGTGGGTGTTTGTCCACAGAAGATGAAGTGTGGGATTTTTTGTGAGGTTTTTGTTTTGTTTTTTTGGTTTGGATTTGTGTGTGTTTTTGGGGGGAGGGGGTTGTTTTTTTGGGTTTTTTTGTTTGGAGGTCTTTTTTTTGTTTTGTTCTCCATCCTCCCTGCCTCCCCTCCAGTTCTAATGACACATTCTGATTTAATTATTAGTTCAGTTCAGTTATTAGAGGGGTTGGGGAAAGGCCTACCTATGACATGCCACAGCTAGCATATTCAAAGGCTATTTTCATTTGTTGCTGTGACTATAGAGTCTGTGGAGTATCTTGGGCTCTTTGGCATAAATGGATCTTAGCAGAAAATATAACATCAGTGGATTTTTAGCAAGTGTGTGATTTCAAGCCCGCTTTGTCATATTGAAGTTAATAAAACAGTGCAATGAAAAGGCCATATGGAGAACTGCTGTCTTCCCACCCCAAAAGAAAAATAGAGTTGATTACTGATAATCACTTTTGGTTTTGTATCTCCTGTGTATCTACTAAGATTTCTTTAAATTGATGTTTCCAAACCATGGTCTGTTAAACCTCTGAAATCTCTTGCAGACTACTTTTATGTGGCCTGGGAAAGCTGATTAAGGAAGAGCAGGTTTATATGATAAGCAACAATGCGCATGTGGGAAATTTATAAAGAGAATTACATGTCCACTACTGGAAGCTTGCAGATTTTGACAGTAGAAAAAAAAAAAGGGTAAGAGGGAAATTTGACCAAACAGGATTCTGTGGTGTAACATAAATCTCACTTCTGATGGGATCTGCTCAGGCTGGTATCTTAAATGACAGTGCTTACATCTCAGTGTAAAGGAAAGTGCAAAGACTGCCTGTCCCAGAAAAGTGTGTTGTGACCTGTACTGTTCAATGTCTTCATCAATGACTTTGACAGGGAGATCAAGTGCACCCTTAGCAAGTTTGCAGATGACACCAGGCTGGGTGTTGAGGTTGACATGCCTGAGGTCTGGGATGCCATCCAGAGAGAGCTGGACAAGCTGGAGGAGTGGGTCTGTGGGAACCTCCTGAGGTTCAGCAAGTCCAAGTGCAAGGTGTTAGACTTAGATCAGGGTATCAGTTACAGACTGGGTGTTGAAGGGATTGAGAGCAGCCTTGCCGAGAAGGGCTTGGAGGTGTTGGTGGATGAAAGCCTGCACATGACCTGCCAGAATGTGCTGGCAGCACATTGGAAAGCCAATTGTATCCTGGGCTCCACCAAAAGCAGCATAGCCAGCAGGTCAAGGGAGGTGATTGTGTTGGGTCTTGTTGTGATAGGACAAGGGATAATGATTTTTAAACTGAAAGAGGACTGGTCTAGATTAGGTATAAGAAAGACTTTTTTTATGGTGAGGGTGATGAAGTGATGTAGCAGATTCCCCAGAAAGGTGGTAGATGCCCTATCCCTGGAAATGTTCAATGTCATGTTGGATGGACAACATGATCAAGTTGAAGATGTCCCTGTTTATTGCAGAGGGATTGGACTAGATTGTCTTTAAAGTATTTTCTGACCCAAGCCATTCTATTATCTCTGCAGGAAGGAGTTCTCTATTGGCTCCTGATGGTGTATGTGCACCTCACCTGAAAGTTACAGATTGTGTAGTGCCACCTCTTTTAGAAAGGCCATGGAAAGACCAAAGAAAACATACACTAAAAATGTTATGTGTTATATTTGCCTTTGGCTTTGAATGGAACTAGACATAGCTGAACCTTTTTGGGGAGGCTGTAAATTTTGTAGTGGGAAGTCTCAACATGAAGCCACAGTTACCTGAGTTTGACAGGTCAGTATTAGTAAGCCACCTTAGAAAAGATAGCTTTAGCCTGTGATATGTACCCTCCATGTCTGTTAACTTCTTCCATCAGATAACCTTTGTGTAACTTGAATCAGTGGGAATTTGTTGGTGGGTCACACAAACATGATCACTGTTTCCATTTCAAAGGGTGGAACTATGCAGATGGTAACACGCCTGGGGTTATGGGGGTGACCACAAACCTCCTCCGTCTTCCACCCCCACCATCCTGGGCGAGCTCCTCCACATCTGCCTGCCTCAGAAGCCCTACCTTGAGTTAGCGCTGCCTGTTCGTCAGCTCCTGCACACTTCCTTGAGTGTCAGCTTGACTTCTCCTGTGGATTTACATGTCCTCAAAAAAGCCTTTGTTTGGGTGTTGTCTTCTGTGTTACTTTGTCTTCTAATAGATCTAGAATATAACCTCTGCAGGTTCAGGATGTCACTTCCTGCTTAAAGGGCTTTTACTGACTGTGTCTAATTGGATAATTGAAAATTCTCATGCAGAACTATGGGGACTGGTACATAAAAAGCTTCCTAGCAATGCATGTGAAAATACCTACCCTGCTTCAGTGCTAGAGAACCACAAGTTAATTTCTTGCAAGTTACAAATACAAAATTACTTAAATTTTTATCAGCGTATTTTCCCTTTAACTCAGAAATATATTCTGTGAGTTATAGCTGCTGAAGAGGTAGATGCTTGTATGCATAAGTGAAGCAAAGAAAACTGTGTTTGGAGGGGAAATAAATATCCAAGAAAACTTGGGTTGTAAGTAGTCAAAGTATGATCTGCAGGTTGTCTTGCTTTTTCAGTGATAAACTATGGAAAACTTACTAGTAGGTGTAAACTCTTGCTGCTTTGTCTCTTCTAAGTGTCTCTACATCAGTTTATATCAAACTTAGCCTAAAGCAAAGCAGTTCTATAAACCACTCAATTGCCCCAGTGGGTGGGGATAGAAGGGGGGTTTTAGATTATTGATTAACTGGTCTGGAGAGCCCTCAAAGCAGGCCATGGACTTCTGGGATGGGAGCTATGGGGTAATTTCTATGGGAAAGGTTCCTCTTTTTCTCAGGGAAGAATTTGTTCTACCTTCATTATCCTAATTGATTCTGATCTCTTGTGTTAGGGATGTGTGTAGGAAGCTCTTGAGGAAGAACAAGTTTTCCAATACAGCATTAGAAAGAGGTGAAGTTCTCTCGGGAGTCTTTTTAGTTGCGGCATTCCTGTTGGCAGGTTAAGACACAGGCCCAGCAACTGGATACCAACTCTCTCCTGCACTAACCCACTCCTTACAAGTATTTCACTAATACTTAAATTATGTAACTGTGAAAATGAACAAATGATGGATGACCAGTAATTTAATAAATTGCCTACTGCTGCTTTTCTCAAGTCTTTATTATCTAGAGTACTTGAAAATAAAAATGACTTCTGCGATGTTTGGGGAAAATTGTCCAAACCAGGGAATAGAGAAGTTATTGCAAAAGAACACTGGGACTGTGGCATCTTTATTCAATAATCAGCCCTTTCTATTTTAAACAGCATTGTTGTATTTTATATGACAGTCATGATACAAAGACAAATACTTGTCAAAGAAAAAAATTTATGAAAACAAACATTTGAAATCACAGAGATTTTCTTTGGTGTATCTGAGTAATCACATTCATAGCTGTGATGACTTAAGGATGTGTGTGAAATAAGGCTTATGAAACAGGTAATACTACAGGGATTTTTCTGACTATTTTGGCCAGTGTAGTTATAAAAGCTTTCTGGGTAGCCAACCCCATTTTTCAAGTCTGAAGATAAAACTTCTGTGACTAGAGCTTGTTTTGCCAGCCCTATTAGTCTGCTTAATAGATACTTTCTTCCCCTAGAAAATTAACCATAAATGTTTTTTCTGAGCATTTTAAACTATTTTCTGAACTAGTATATTTGGTGTTTGTCATATTCCAAATTGCATTTGTTAAAATGCATTTATTTGTTAATGTAAACAAGATTTTGCTGTTGATTTTTACTGTTCCCAGTCATTAGAAGCGAAGTACTTGTAAAGGTTGTCTGGACCATGGAGTTGAGCTTCCAGCTGTCACATGTGCCATCTTATGAACTGCTTTTCTAAACCTCATCAAGCTTAAAGATCACTTGGCTTTTGCTTCCAGTCTTCCTGTTTTTTGAAATTCTTACCTAAATCAGATTAGTTTGAATGTTGGAACAGGTATCTGACTCTGTCCTAAATTTATTAGATGCCAGTTTTATACCGAATTTGCTCTGGTGTCAATTTTACCCATCTTAATTACTTTCATTTCCTGTATTAGGATCTGTCAGTGTTTTGGTAAATAGCAATCTATCTAAAGTAAGTTAAATTCCCTTCAGACTTCTCCTTCAAGCTAATCTGTACTCGTGCCTGAGGTGTAATTGATGCTGATGTGGATGATCAGAATTTTGTGCAGTGTTGTACTCTGGCACAAATACTTCCCTAGGTTTACTGGAAGCAATCTTGAGAGGCACTTGAACATTTTGATTTTTTTTTTCCTCATTGTACATCACACCAATTGTTTACAGACATCCTGTGGTTTAAGTACAAACTATTTTGGTCTTTAGCCTTACCTTGTTTTATGTAAGCATAAATTTAAAAAAAAAAAATCAGGGCTAATAGAATGGCACAAAAATTACAAGTACTGAAGTATTTCAAGTTTGGAAATGTATATGAAATACTGATTAAATTTGAGAGGGCTCTACACCGATGGTCTTAATTTCTATGTTAAGTGTTTTGAAGCTGTGAGGTGTCCACAATTCTGAAGCTCTCACTTAGAACTAGGATAGTGAGTAAGCACAAGCTGCTCTACTGCTACCAGAGTCATGCAGCTGTGTAATGCTAAAAGGACACCTTCCTTGGCAATAACATTTAAAAATACTAATTCCTCTTGCTCATCTGTAATCCTCTTCCCACAGCTTGAGTTTAGGACTATAATGGAACCTATTATGGGGAAAAGGTCTATGACTCAGCCATTGAGCCATGCAAACTCTTGTCTTCTTTAATTGGCACCATTAAATCTTTAGTAGTTTTTCTCTTGTAATATATAGGTGTCACTGGTATAAAATACATCACTGCTGAAGATATATTGTACCTTTTGCTCTCTGATTTCTGTGACTGGATCAACCATAGGTGTTTAAAGGCTGGTTGATCAGACTTCTTTAGAATTACTGCTTGACTATTCAGGAGTGTATTGAAAAGAAAATGTAACATAGCCGTTGCACAAATCATTACTTTCCAGGTTGTTTTCCTTTTCTATTTAGACACAGGAGAGGGAAAAGGAAAAACCTGTCTTTGCATTGAGTTTTATCTTCATAGTTTTTTAACTTAAAGACTGGGTCTCTTCTACATGTCAAGATGGGAGAAGTTTATTCTTGAGCATATAACCAGGGGAGAACTGGCTTGATGTAGCTGATTTTTTTTTTCTTGTTGCAGGCTGGTTTTGGGGTTGGCTTGACAGGTTTTTGATTGTGTTGATTTTTTTGTAAGATATTGGAAAGTGGACCTGGAAACAGCTGTCGTTTGGGAAGGGAGTCAGACATCGTTAGAAACAATTTAAACACTGAAAGTTAAATGTTTGAATACATATGTATATATTAGTAAATGTGTGCATATGAGGAACAACAGCAGCTTTCAACTCTTCTTTTGTTGTTTCCCCACATACTTAATATGGGACACTTAGAACTTTTCGGTATTTATGTTGCTGTGAGCATTAGTGGCTCTGAAAGAGGTGTGTGATGAGAGCATTGGAAAACTGTAATTATTTGTTACCATCTGCAGAGTCTGCCTTGTATCTCTAGTTGACAAGAGCGGTTGGTTATAACATGTATATATACTTTTTGAAAGTAAGTATCAAGAAAGAACTAAGTAAGCAACTGAAAATGTTAAACTATGTTACTTAACACACAAAATGCAAGTGATTGTGTTTACGGAATGATGGCAAGCTGCAAAGCTGTAGTGAAAAAAAGATCTGAAGTAGGACTGACGCTACATGTTCCTCATGCCTATAAAATAGGATGTTATCTGTGTATGCAACCTTCTGTGAGAGAAGTAGCTGTTCAATTACTGTGGGTTTATTATTTGAGGTATGGCCTGATAATTTGTTGACTGTATATCATCCAGTAAGCCCAATAATGAATATCACTGAATCTCATTAAACAGGCAGACTCTTCCTAAACACAGTGTCTCTCTTCATATCTTTGTAAAAATAGCTAAATGAGCTTTTTAATGGCAATTTTAATCGTTACAGCAAAAAACTTCACTAACCACTAATTCATTCATCATCTAAAGTCTCCTGTAGTGTGTATTCTCCATTTTACATATGAGTAAACCAGGACAGAGGGATAGGGAGTTGCCTGAGGCAAGAGTGATAGTAATGGGATTTGGGGCTTCTTTATGTGTGTTATGCTGGGCTGTATTGCCCTAAAGCTGAAGCCACTAGTTATCCGAGTAGGTGCTTTCTTGCAGTCATCGTTGAGTGGTTTTGAAGAAGGTCCATGGCAAATCCTTTGCTGGAGACCCGTCTTAGTAAGAAATGAGTATGTAATTTAAAAGAAAAGGGAAAAAACCTCCAAACAAAACCCAACGAAACAAAAACCCATCTAGAAAAGAAATAAAGAAGTATCACAATGAGTTGAGGCTGGTAGGAAAAAGTAACTTATCTTTCCTGACGTTCACTGCTTTCATCACTCCTCGTAGTCTTCCCCTTTTCTGTACTTTAATGTTCTAGGTAACATGCGTCTTCTCTTCAGGATAATGTCATAGTCATTTAGATCTGGTTTAATTTAGAAGTCTCATCCATCCCGTGAACTGCATGCAGCAGCAGTTCTGGAGTCACTAGGGGAGAGTAATCCCATAGGTTAGAGATATTATTGTAGAAAGTTAAGCAAAGGGCGTAAAATTTGTTTAGTAACAACAATTATCCCTTGTTGTCAAGTATTTGAAATACTTAATAATTCAGACTGTTATTACAAAAAAGCTTATAATTTACAGTGTGTTTTCTTAGGGTTACAATGAACTTTAAATAATCTTTTCAAGACAACATTGCAACTTGCAGGCTGACTCATTGGTCAGTGCCTGAAGAAAGGTTTTGAATTTCTGCTGAACAGGAACAGATTAATATTGGATTAAAATAATTTAGAAAAGTCATTCCAACTTATTTGGGACATCTAATAGAAGTAAAAGTGATGGTGGCAGTGGGATTTTGGAGTTTATTTTTCTGTCATAATGTGGTACTTTATTGTGATTAAGAAAATGGCATTTAGAATGTCAAAACATAAAGTTACAGATTTAAATTATGGATCTCCTAGTATTAAGTGTGTGTGTCTTTACTATGAGATTGAAACAGCAGCAATTAAACACTTCGAGATTTGAAGCAGACATAAACAGTAGAGACAGCTTGATTGAGATACTGTGGATATAATCTTATGGCATCAGAAAACATTTACCAAATATGGTCTTTTGGGAGAAAATTGAGATGAGACTTTTAAATCACAAGAAGGTAGGAAACTTTAGAATCATTAAATAAGAATAATAAGAACTGGTTTAGAGTGGTTTAACTTTCTTTCTTTGGTGGTACCTTAGTATTTTACAGTATTAGAAATCCACGTGATCAGAGAATTCTGTGTGATTTTTAAAATATGTAGCAGAAAAAAAACTTGAGTACAAATTGTAGTTTAAAAGAAAGGGCACCAGCCTAAGTAATGAATGAAAAGGATTTCATTTTTTGGTTGTGGATACTGTACAACTTCACTTTGCAGAGGGGGGAGATAGCAAATAAGAAAAAGAGTATTGCATTATCTAGTGGGTATGTTCCAGTCATCCAGAAAGAATATTGTTGAAGTGAACGTTTGTCAGCTCCAAACTGAAACCAAAGTGTACTATCTGTGCTGGTAGTGTTTTTTGTAATGTTTTCAGCTAATTTTTCTCAATTTGGTACACTCTTATCTGCAAGGTATCTTGCTGAAATTATAAAAATACCCGTGGTTGCAAACCATGGGAAAATTCAGAGTGCTCTGTGATTTAATAAATACTAATGGTTGATATTGTGGAAGTATCTTGGGACTTCAGTGGCACCTCCTTTCTATGGACAGGAGTAAAAACTCAGGGGTTCTCATGCTTTTCACATCTGTTGAAATCTTAAACATATAAGGCCATTGCCCTTTCCTTGAACTATTAGAACATGATATACGTATTTATACCTTTGGGGAAAACGTGTTCTCTTTTTGATGAGGGCGTGCAGATAGGGGAAGTGATAAAGTTCTTAGTAAAGACTCTATGAATTGCATCCTCTTTTCACCAACCTTGTCATCTGATGCATGTTCGTCATTAAACTGTGATTGGTATATTTTTTATACTTGCAGGCTTCTTAAACATGGATGTTTTAGCAAGTCTAGAAGCTGATGGTAGCTAACTTTTAAAGCAAAAATGCTGGTATTTTGTTTTCCTAGCTATATAAGGAAGAGGTTAGGAAAGTGTTGGAAAAGTTGTCTATTCCTACTGTATTGGAACAAACATCATATGCTAATAAATGTAATGGCCTAAAAATACATTTGAAAGCATTTTACTGGTGGATGCTGTATCTTACTGTTTTATGAGTGTTTGAAGTCATGCTCTTCAGCTGCTGCCCTCAATCATGTCTACGGGTGAGGGCTCATTGGGCAGCTGCTATTCCCAGGCTGTCCCTGAGAGATGGCTTTCTCAGAGGTAGGCTAGTCCAGTTGAAGACTCTTGCATTAGAGTGCCCTCAGAAGAGGGGTGAGAGGTTGCCCTGGGGCAGTTATGAATGGCAAAACAGAGCGTGAATTACCTCAGGAAGGGTGTAAGGACTGTCTTTCTAAAGCTTCCCAAGAATGGAAAACAAGCCCAGAAGAAAGTCCATTCTGGTGTGTGTACACAAGCAGGGCACAAGCAGGACACATAGTTGTGGACGTGAAGGTTGAATTTGACGACTTTTTGGCACAGTCATGTTGTAAAAAAAAAAAACAGAGGTGTGTAGTGGTACCAAGTAGTTAGATTGGGGCAATGTGCAGTTGTAACCACATGGTGCCCATCTGCTCGTAGTGGATTTCCTTACAGTTTGTTGCAGTTTGATCCTTTTGCAGTCTATAACTTCCTCATGAAGGGGAGGGAGGGGCACTAATCCTCTTCTCCCTGGTGGCAGTGACAGGACCTGAGGGAACAGCATGAAGCTGTGCCAGAGCAGGTTTGGTTTGGATATTAGAGAAAAAGTATTTTCTCCAGAGGTGGCTGGGCACTGAAACAGGCTCCCCAGAGAAGTAGTCACAGCACCAAGCCTGACAGAGAAGCATTTGAACATTTTCAGGGACATGGTGTCACTCTTGGGTTGTCCTGTGCAGGACCAGGAGTTGGACTTCGGTGATCCTGGTGCATCTTTTCCAACCCAGGATATGCTGTGATTCTGTGATTCATTGTTAAAAAATATTAGTATTGTCCTTACAAGTAGTGGACTGGAGCTCACAGGATGTTTATCAGACAGGTGAACATTTCTGTAATTTGTATTTACTTCATCTTTAAGTGCTGCAGAGCAGGTAGGAGAAAAATGTTTCCTGGCCTGCAAGTCTTCAGCTTAATCTAATGAAAAAACCCACCCCAAGCATGCTGCCCTTCTCTCTATAGTTGTTATCTCTTCTTAAACTAAAGTAAACTTTTTTATTATAAATTACAAGAAGATGAAGTGTACTTTTTCTGAATTCAGATAAAGAATACTTTAGTAGAGTTTTGGCAAATCAAAAAGAAGTATTGTTTCTGAATTAACACATATACCTTGTATTTTCAGTTTTTTAGTAGTATGTATTTACCAAGTAAACATACAATATCATCACTTTATGTTTTTTACATTTATAGCCTGTTAAATAAGTTTTCCTGTTAACTCTTGGGGGTTAGAAGGGGTGGGGGTGAAAAGTACCAGAATAGAAATGCTCTTGCTGTTGTGGTGTGTAATGCTATTACTGCTACTATTACCTGCAGCAGTGAAAGCGCAGATGGAACTTTTTCAGTTGTCTGTGGTCAGATGAACCAGCGCTTGTACCATGTACGCTGGTCTTTGATTTTCTTTGTAGTCATAAACCTGGTGCTGTTTGCTGCATGTCACTGTGATTTAAATTTGATAACTAAAAGATTATTGATAGGGAGTAGATATGATCTATGTAAGGCCCCTCAGAAAATGGTTCTCTGAGTGACTTTAGTTTTCTGTAGAAAAAGCAAAGTTGTAGAGGACATTTATCACTTTTATTACTGTGGGCATGCCCTAAGTGCTTAATATACCGAGTCAGCCTGTTTTTTTGCATTTTCTTGTTTTGGGTAGAGAACAGGATGTTTAGTGAAAATCATAATTCGTACGAGAGCATCATAAACTGTGGTAATAGCACTTCAATGTGATGTAGGAACAGGTTACCCTTCAGAGAGGCTGGATCTCCCTGCATTTGACGTTCAGTACCTGAGTGGAGACAATTCTGCTGGTGGAGGGAGGAGGCTACATGTACAGGATAGTACAGTTTTGTCTCTTCCCTCAGGACCTTGGATTTCAAAGCATGGCTATGTCCAAGAGAAGGAGGATATTTGCATTTGACTGTTTTGGAGGAACTGTGTTTCTTTCACAGTGAAGCAAAGTGGCTATGAGGAACATGGAGGCAAGCCCAAGAGCAACAATTCAGCCTGTATATATGCTAAAATGTTAGGTTGGTCTTTTATAATGCTAATTTATTTAATAATAGCAGTTTAATTATTACTATTTTGGTTGAATATGTACAGATGTTTCCTCCCCTATATTCCTCCTGTACTAGAGAAGTTGAAGTATTGTACTAGATGCTCTGGAGACTTTCTCATCCTGACACATTCTTACTTTACTGTGTGACTTCCTTTTCTTGCCTGGAGATGAGCAGCCATTGCCTTGTCTTAGAGGGCTTGGAAAAGACTGTTGATAAATCTGGATATTCTCTAATCCAAGGAATTCTCTAGTAAGCACTAGGTATCTCAATAGCGGTGCCTGGGAATAACTTCATAGACATAACTTCACAAAGAAAAGACGCACATTTTTAAATACAGATGTTACATGGCAGAATCAAAGAACTGTGAAGGTTGGAAGAGACCCTGAAGATCATCGAGTCTGACCATCAACATGGCACCACTGTGTTCACCAATAAACCTTGTGCTCAAGTGCCACATCCACATGTTTTTTGAACGCTTTCAGACATGGTGACTCTGCCGCTTCCTGGGCAGCCTGTTCCAATGCTTGACAACCATTTCTGTAAAAAATAAATTTCTAATATCCAATCTAAACCTTGCCTGGCACAACTTGAGGCCATTTCCTCTCATTCTGAAATCTCTTACCTGGGAGAAGGAACTGACACCCACCTCATGCAACTTCCTTTCAGGTATTTGTAGAGACTGATAAGGTCTCCCCTGAGCCTCCTTTTCTTCAGACTAAACAATCCCAGCTTCCTCAGCAGCTCATAATAATTGTGCATCCCCTTCAGAAGTAAGGTGTTAAAAAAAAGATGCTTATGGGCCGATTGACAGTAGGACTCTTGCTGGCCTGCTGGTCATTTTCTCACCAGTTGGTATAGACTGCATTGCTTAAACTCTGCAAAACCTCTATGGTAAAACATGTTGGCATGTTCTCGCACATCTTCTGCTTGATAGTGGGGCACATGCAAAGTGAAGTTTCCTTTTCCTGTTGCCATGCAGGAAAGGCAGACTTGAGGTGGACAAGCTGTCAACATGAGCAATAAGCTTTTACCAGTAGAATTCAGTATCTATTGTCCCACCCTTTCTATGTGTCTCTGCACCTAGAGCTAGTAAAAACATGCTAAAATCATGAGTCCTCAACCAGTCTACATAGTGATGATGGAGAGTAGAGAGTCGGGCTGCTGTTGCGTAATATTTAGGACCTGCCCTGCTTGCATTAGTGCATTGCCTTATACTACTAAGTTAGTCTCTTTGCGACGTAATCTCTAGCAAAAAAAGTATTAATAAAACATTTGTCTTGTTAACAATCACATCACTGGTTACATACAATCCTTGTGGAAGCTGTTGCAATGTCTTACATGTAGAGCCAATTTGGAACATGCACTCTTCATTACTGTAGGGGTGGCAGTTGTCTGAGATTGCCTGATCAACACTGATATCAATTCTGATCCATGGTCAGCAACCTTGGAGCTCTCTTATGGGACGAGTTAGTTGTTTCTTGAGCTGTGAGTGAACTGTCAGCACTCATTGCACTGGCTGATATTCCATAGGCTTAGTAATGTGTCTCACTCTTTCTGTGAGCACAAAACACTACATATGATTACTGTAAAATTATTATGGGATGGTTACTTTTTGGATGACCATATTAATATAATTTGTCTTTTGTAATCTGTGTTTCTCTACAGAGTACTTGACCAGAAAATAAATAATTCTATTGCAGTAGCTGTGCTGAGACTCAGTTAAGAAACTCTATATTTTGCATAGCATGTTTTTATTCCTCCAAATACTGTAATTGGGTGATATTTTCAGCACTACCAAATCAGAAATTATAGTTGTTTTACGGTGGTAACAGAGGGCACTAAGATTGGTTATAATCACTTCCACTCCTCTGTTAGGATGCTGTTGGCATCAGAATTCTAGGGTTTTTTTATTCAGAGTTTTTCAAAAAACTTTGGATCAACAAGTTGTAACTTATTTGTAATTGTACTGTTTTTAACACATTTCCAGTAGCAGTAACAGAGCAGGATGACTTAGAATCATCTTAGATTATTCTGTTTTCTCCTAACACTTGATTAAGAAATAAAATGGTATTGCAGCAGCACTTTGCTAAAATATTAACTTTTTTCAGTAGTTTTGTCTGGTTAGGAAGCTATTAATATAACTTCTGTTTTCTACACACTTTCATCTGTGTTCTGAAGAGGTATGTCAAGAAATTTAGATTCCTTTCAAGCCTATGTGCGAAATAGACTTTCATTCTCGTCTGGGGTGATGTCTTTCCCTTTATTGCAGAGATCGCTGACAGTGCTTGTTGGTTTATAAATCCCAGTTGTCACTTTAGAACAATTTTCTTAGGAGGGTGTCTGAAATACTGAGATACCAGTTGTTTCTAACTAAACAGCATCATGTTCTCCAAAATATTTTAAGTTTAATACTAAGCATTTTCATATAGTACAGTAAAAGAAACATACACATCTTCAAGGTAGTAGTTTCACAGAAAAGGGAAGGGATAATCATTCACAATAAAGAAGCTGATTGGTAAAACATATTTTTGAAAGTATTTCCATATTTCACCTATATGGAAAAAATACTGTGCAGCTTTTGCTGAATGTAGGTACTGACATTGGGCTGGAGTTTTGGAGGTGATGTTGATTCCTGTTTACTCTGGAGTTTTTACTGATATGTGAGCTCTGTATATGGACAATGTCAGGGAAGAATTTATAGAGGTCTAGAAAGGTGAAGCATGCTTCAAACTGAGGGAGCACTAAGAGAGGCCTAATGCTGAAAGTATTCATGAGACAAGTTGAGAATTGCAGGGACAAAGCAATGTATAGAGACATGACACAGAAACTTTCCAAATTAGTCAAGATGAGTAGTTCATTCTAAATAATCCAGGGGGAGGATGAATCCTGCAATTAACCTCTGAAAGGAAGAATCATGAAGCAATTTGGTTATGTGATGGCCTTTATTACCTTTTGGACTGTCCCATCAGGAAGGATAGAAATTCAAAATGAGTGTTCTGTGTGGCACTAGGTAGAGCTGCTGCTGGAAGCATGCTGTAGTCTGTCTTCTGTTTCCAAAGAAATTGCACATGTTGCTGTTTTAACTTCTCCAAAGTGAAGGTGATAATTGAACAGGCTTGCAGTTGAGAATATTCTGTAATGATTTACCAAAAGTGAAATTATCCATTTTATGGAGATCATACCAAAGAGGTTTGTATTTTGAAGCCAGTGTGGACTGACTGAGCACTTGCTTTACTGTTAGAGAACTCAGTAAACCAACGTTCAAGAAAATTTAAATGAAGTGTTGTTGTTGTAGATCTTTATTTAAATATGGAAAAGACCATGGAGTCTGGAAATAATACCCATGAGGGAAATGAAAGTCAAGTCCTCGTAAAAAGATTTTTTTAAAATTGTTTTTTGTTTGGTGCTGATGTTTGAATTTCACAAAGTTAGCTGAGTCACGTGGCATACTTGGCTGCTCTTGCTTCATACTTTTTAAAACTCAATATTGGCACAAGTTGCTGCTCTGTTAGAGAGGTGACACTCAGCTGTTTTCAGTACAGTTGACTGTGGTTCAGTCCTTGTTCAAGCAACAGAAAGACTCTCCTCCTTAACCTCCCTCCCTGCCACTCACCCTCATTGGATTAATCCTACATCTTGTCCATCTTGCTGCTTCACGTAACAGGCCTGGTTTGAGACAGCTCTCTGTGCTTTGGGCTGGGGAGAATGAGCTTACACTCTAAAAGTGTAAGCAGCTGTGAAACACAGGCAGATCGGTTTTAATTTTTCAAATCTTGGTGGTACCTGTTTGGAAGCTGAAAAATAAGTTTGAATTCCAGAAATTTTGCAGTCTAGAAAGACGATTCTATTTCTCTAATAGTGTTTTCATTTTTTATTTCCTTGGGTGTTATTGGCTCTTACTGACAGTGCTGTGTAGCCTGTTGTGCCACAAATTGTTTTAACACTTCGGAGTTCTTGAAGAATCTCTGTTTTTCCCTAATAAGCTGCGATGTTTAGGAGTGTCCTGCATTGTGATATTGCATGTTAATAGCATTGATTAACTGTCGAGCAGTGGGAACTGATGAAAAAATGTCCATTGTAAAATGGAATTACTGAAGGCTGTGCCATGCTGCTGGTTAGGGAGGTGACTAGCCCCAGTAGTCGCTGGTAGGAGTATTAATGTGAGCTCCAGGTTTTTTCGCATGATTAAAACAGGCCATCTGTTCTTTGTTAAATGTTTACAAAAACAGCTTTTCTCTAAAAGATTTAAAGAGATGTGGGTCTAGTAAACACACCAATATTTTTGAGCACCTTTTTCACCTTATTTCAAATAATACCAAAAATAATTCTGCTGTGACATCAAATAGGATGAATACCTATTTGTGTTTAATCTCCACTGGTTTCTTTCCCATGGAAGATTAAATTCTGTACTAACATACTAAATTATGGCTTTGTTACTACTAAAAGCAGCAGGAGAAGCAATTTCTGTGAAGTATGCAGATAATTTTTTTCAATCTTTTGATAAAAGCTTGTAATATGCATATTTTTTTAAGTTCTATAAATGGAAAATGGGGTGCTTTCATTAGAAATAGTGACCCTGTAACTAGAGCTAATCCTTTCTAGATTTAAAGAAGTAGAACTATTTGAAATAATTCCCTGTGGTAGGCTTAATCTAATATTTATAGTGAAAGCCTGTTGTTCTTCCTTTTCTCCCTTCTTAAGAAAGAGCAGACAACTGGTTTGGGGTAAGAAAATGCATCTTTCAAGCTGCTTCCAGTCTCTTCTCAGTAGATTTGTGCTGCTCCTACACAGCTTCACACTAGGGAGCAATGTGGGGTTGTCAGTTAGGGATAAACGGTTTTAGCATATTGCAGAAGTACAGCCACAGACTTGCTAGAAAAATACGAGTATTCACAGCTATTTCTTTGAAAGAGTGCTACAATTTAGAAAATCACGTATAAGTGAATTACAAAACATGACAAACTGCAAGAGGAGTGGCATGTGGCAATAGTAGTATCTTTTCAAGTAATAGCAAATACAACCTACAAAGCCTAATTAGGGTCTTTTTGTAGCTTCAGTGTTCCAGAGATTCTGAATGGTACAAACCAAAATCACAGTATTTTTATACTTGGTAATGCACATAACTTGATCCTTTAAATAAAAGGCAGTAAGTTGGAGTTTTTTTTAATATTTGGTTCAGGCATAATGTTCCAGCCTAATGCATAGTCTTAAGTTGTTTTAGAGCCTGAGAATGACTCCTGTGGATAAGGTTTCTGAAAAGCAAGAATCTGAAATTTCACAGGGTACTACAGAATGGCAGCAATCGTTGCTATTCTCAGGGCCTTACCTTCTGGACAGACCCTATATTAAAACTGCAATGTCAAATCATAAAGGGCTGACACTGCTATTGTGGAGATTTGGAAAGCTTTGCTTTCAGATTTGCTTGTGACTCTGCTGAAAGTTGTTCAGACTTAAAAAAACAAAAACAACCCACAAGTCTTAAAAAGGCAACTAGGACTCATTTTTTGGAATACTGAAGTATGTATAAAATATAATACTGATTTCAATGACAGTCATGCCCTTAATGAAGTTGCAATGTTGAAAAATTTGTAAAATTAATGTACATGGCACTACTGGATTTCTTGTGGTTTTTAATATTTGTTGGCTATGCTGTTTCATATGCATAAGAGGAAGACAAATAAAAGTACTGATTCCGACCTGTTCTACAAAGTTGTGCCTTATACATTAGCTTTTAGGTAATTGTAAAAGTCTCTTTTAATATGGCAAACAAATTTTAAGGTACTTGCTCAACACAAAATCTACAAATAATGAAAAGAAAACCCTGGAGTTCTTATGTTGTATATAGCAGGTGAGCAGTATTTTAAAACAGGATTAAAGATGGTAGAAGACAGCTCAGTGAAAAAATTGGGGAAAATGAAAAGTGAAACTTGCACTTGGGATTTCTGCAAAAAGTAGGATGCATGAGACAAAATAGCAGATAATGCAGAAATATGTTGACTATCTTGCAAAAATACAGGTTAAAAGTACTGCTCTGAAAACCCAGGGATAAGAAGTACTTACAGGTGATCTTGGTAACATTCCTGTATTCCTACCTAAAAATAATAGTACAAGCACATAACAGCCTGAGGTAGAGAGAAGACAGTTTTATTCTGCATCATATAACAAATCTTAGACACTTAATGCAGTCAGCCAAATTCAGAACATTTTAAAAGATCTCTATTTTATGTAATGAGTAATTGGACTGCAGAACTCATTGTTACCACTGACTTTCTGGTGTAGTATTTTCTAAACAGAAACTTTCCAGCACAGAGCTGTATGTGCCAGTGGTGACTACAGATTTCTAGAACAGGTGTTGAGTCACACTTCACAATGCCTGACATGAGATGGTCTTGAGGTGGGGCTGATTGATGCAGTGCTAATGCAATGAGTGCCTCAGGTTTGCATTAAAGCTGGGTTTCCACTGCAACTTAGACCCTATTGCACAAAAAAGGATCTTAATAAACATGTGGAGGACAGAAACATGCAGAAGTCATCCTGCAAGTTCTTGGTTAAGCCAAGGAGACCCAGACTGTCAGTCTGTCACTCAGGCCTTCCCTCTTGTTCTGTCTCTTCTATGGAGACCTGTAGTGTGTAGCATTCAGACCTCCCCAGACAGCAGAAAAAATTCTTGTCTTAACTTCCTGACAGCCTTGCTCCTTTTGCTTCTGAATATGTGAGTGTATTCAGTGCACAGTGGGTTTATGTTACTGTGAAGAAATGCCAGAGGTAGTTAGGATTGCACTGGTTCAGTTTGTTTACATTCGGAAAATTGTATGAATATATTTGGAAATATACACATGCATTCACTTTCTCATGTAATATCATCAAGAATTTTGTTTCCTAAATCTTAAGTGCATTTCTATTTAGGTCTAGGTGGCTGAAGTAGATATATCTATGTATGCCCTCAGTTCTCCTTATGCTCAGGGATTGGTTTGGTAGTCATTTATTTGCATGCTTGCCACTTCTCAGTAAGTGCCATTTGAAAGAAAAGTGGAGAAAAGGAAAGGTGAAGAACATTACAGTTACACTGGCCCTGCTTTTCCTAGAAGTAAAATTCGTATTTGTTATAAACTTTTCTTCTCCCCAATTTAACAGGTCAGACATCTCAAATGGCCGTCCTTTGACACCACAATTACTGGGGAACTCATCCCACCTATAATCATCCTGACTTAATTTTTAGGGAACAGAAAAGGAAGAGAAGCAGAGAGAGAGTGTGGGTAAAATGATCTGACCATATATGTAGGTGCAAGACAGGCATCAGTACGGTGTCATGCTATTACTTTTCTTCTAGATAAGCACTGTTGCCCTGCATTTATAACCGTGGGCAGGCAGGGAGAAGCGGGTCAGAGCTTTGATATGCTGCAAAGTCATGATAGAGCGTAGATATCTTTTCACTGCCGACTCATGGATATTTGTATAGAATGGAACCATTAAGGTGAAAATAGTTGTTAATATATCCAATATATTTTAGTCTAGGCACTTAACCTTTGTGTAATTAGACATAGATTTTCCTGTAGTTTGTAAGTTTGATGTAAACCTGATATGCTATAGAGACTTTGAAATAGGAGGTTTATGCAGGTTCATAAGCACTTACTGTAGTTCTCTGTCCAATCTGGAGCAGGAACAAATCTGTTTCGAGTACAAGCTGGAAGCTGTGGATCTTGGACATAAAACGTAACACTGCATTACATTTTCAAGTGGCTTAATCCTTCACTTGCTGATCAAAATGCCTCCTGTCACAGACGAACCAATGTAAATTGCCTTGATTAATTTTTTATCAGTATAGCCTGTGAATATACTTTTATTCTCCTTTGAATGTCTAGAAACAAACTTTAACAATTTTTTCCCCAAAGGACAAAATTTCAGTGCAGTTGAATAATTTGTAACAAGTTGATCATTCTACTGACAACTATTTTGGAATGTCTGAAACAACAATTGTTTTTATTTTGCATCTATGTGTTGGAGACTAAATATTTTCTTTATTTCCACTTTATATGAGCTTTAGAAGAATTTTGCCCTTAATATATCAAGAATCTCTGGTCATTTTGCTACTGTTCTGACTGCATAAAGCTTTGTTATTTACTGTTTTACTGCACAGTGTTTCAGATATGCTGACTCTTGTTAATAGGTTAATCTTATGCTTAATATTTTCTCCCTCTGTTACCTCATGCTCCAAAAGAGCAAAGTTTTAGAAATCAAAGTTGCAGATCTACAATTTTTATTTCTATTTATCTCTCTCAGCATTCTCCGTCGGAACCCTTTTTAGAGAAACCAGTGCCGGATATGACTCAGGTTAGTGGACCGAATGCCCAGCTAGTGAAAAGCGATGATTATCTGCCGTCAATTGAGCCGCAGCCACAGCAAAAGAAAAAGAAAAAGAAAAACAATCATATTGCTGCAGAAGGTCCCAGTAAAGGTTTTGGTAAGGAAGACTTTCCTGGGGGACTTGACAGCCAGAATCTAAGCAGAAACTCAGTGGATTGCTCCCAAGATGACAAGAAGAAAAAGAAAAAGCCCAAGGCAAAAAAAGAACCGAAGGATCCTAAAGAACCCAAGGAAAAGAAGGAACCCAAGACCCCCAAAGTCCCTAAGACCCCTAAAGAGCCAAAGGAAAAGAAAGCAAAAAATACCACGCCAAAACCCAAGACCAGCAAAAAGGCTAGGTAAGTCAGGAAACTTGTATATGCAATGAGAGAAAAACAGTGTGTTTGTGGGATTTCTAGAGCATCTGTGCTAAATGGCGTGGGTGGAGAGGAAATCTTGTTTTGTCGTTTGCCTTCTACCATCTACAACATCGTGTTTTTGAGAGGCTTGGGCACATTTCTCTTGTTTGACTTTCCTGTTTATGGCTTCACAGTTATTTTAAGCAAGCTGGAAAGGCAGAAGGTTAGTTTCTTCTTTCAAGGCAGAAAAGTTTCTGGATGTGTTAGATTTCAAAACTAACTCTTTCTCCTCTAATGCTCATCTGTCCTTGTGTGTGGTTTTTGTGATGAGAAATTAAGCTGCTTCAACATTTACGTAGGGTTTCAGAGATGAAGGCTTAGAGTAAAATGGTTTGATGATGTTTTTCCCTAAATAAAGAAGTTAGGTACTTCACATTGTTGTACAACCCTTACAGATACTTTTTTTATACTGATACAGCCCATGGGCTCTAAGCTCTGCTGTTAAAAAGGCATTTTTATATGGATATTGATGTGTCCTGACCATAGGGATTATATTCATTTTCCTGTTTCATGTAAAGACAATTTTCCTAGCAGAAAATCTTTGTGGATAGACCAGATGGTTCAACCATGTTTCTTGACTGGGTTTCTTAACTTTCCATTCAGCATCGTGTACCTTTGTCAGGATAGGCTTAAAACGTTACAGAGTAGTACGAGAAAGAATAAACTGTCATTACATATGAGTAAACATGTCATAGGTAATAACACAGATTCTTTCCTTGTCCCTCAAGTCCCTAAATACCGTGGTTATAAATGCCTACTTGGAAGAAAACTGAGACCAAAAAGACATTAAAGCTCAATATTTTTTTTTCATTTGTACCTAGAATTTCTTACAACTGTTCTGAATTTGTTCCAAACATCTGAATCTGTTTTTCAATATGTGGCTAGAGTTACAAAATATAACTTCCAGATGGAAGCACAGCCAGACTTGGTTAATCCAAATCAGTTTGCAAAATCCGTTTGTATTAGGGTTTAAAAATTGCAGTTAATGAATCAGCTTTGCATATATTCTACTAGACGGAATATTTATTGGTTAGGTTTGATACAGGTCTATAGTTAAATGAGGATGGACAGTAAGATGTTACTTGTTGCTTTAGCAAGGCAGAGAAGTTTCTTGAAGAATTTATAAACATTGGCTTGTAAAATCAAGTTTTGTTGTGTACAGGTTATATTAATTGATTAGTAAATTACAGTTGATCAGCCTGTCCCTATTGCAGCATTTACTTTGGCTGTGTACCAGACTGTCCTAAGGATGGGGTTTACATACACAGCAGCAATTCACAGCTTAGAAAGTCTCTGAAGTTATATATCACCCAGTATGTCTTTTTGAAATGAATGTACTGTATCAGCTAAAATAGCCTTTTCATAAAATCACAGAATGGTTGGGGTTGAAAGGGGCCCCTGGAGATCATGTAGTTCAACCCCCCTGCTAAAGCAGATTGACCTATAGCAGGCTGCATGGGGTCCATACAGGTGGGTTTTTAATATCTCCAGGGTAGGAGACTCCACAGCCCCTTCGGGTAGCCTGTTCCATGCTCTGTCACCCTCAACATAAAGTTTTTCTTTAGACAGATGGAAGGAACTTCCTGTGTTTCAGTTTGTACCCACTGTCCCATGTCCTGTCAGCGTGCACCTCTGAGCAGTGTCTGGCCCCAGTGTCTTGATACTGAAGACATTTGTATGCGTCGATCTCAGTCATCTCCAGGCTAAACAGGCCCAGCTTCCTCAGCCTTACCTCTAAAGAGCTCCAGTTCTCTAGACCCACAGGTGTAAAGGCTGACAAGACTACATAATAAATGCTACTGAGCATTTCCCAGATTTTTGCTGCCAAAAAGTGAAAAAAAACTTTTTTACTTTTACTGCGGCTGTAAACTTTTACTGTGGGGTTTCTCAATTGACTACAATAAAGCCTTGTTTAATAAACCATGGTTAGAAGGAATCTGCCTCAAAAACACCCATGGGTGATGGTCTGGACATCAGAGCTCAGAGCTGGTCTGTCCTGTCCACTCAATCTTAATACCTCTGTGCGCATCTTCTCTAAATCTTGGGCCATGATGTACAGATTAAAGGAGCAGTGTTTCCTCTGAAAGAACAGAACACTACTTTCTTAGTTGTCTGTGTATTCTTTCCCATGCAATGACTTGTCCCTAGCTGGATAGTGACTTACAGTATTCTAGTAAGCACTAAGCCCTTTTGTTTTACCTGTGAGAGAAACATGTCTGGAGCAACAGCAAGAGCATTTGATGTTCCTTATGCTTACTCAGGGGTGTGGAGAAAGTCCTATTTTTGCCGTAGCAGGCTTGTGTCTCTTGTTACCAAATGCTCTCCTGAAAACAAGGTTGTTCTCATTTTGTGGTCTTGTCAGCTTTAGTATCAAGCTTCTTTCAAGAACCCAGAGACTGTGTGGGGATGTTATGTTGCCAAAGAATTTTAAATCAGTAAAAGAAATTTGCTTACTTTGGCAACAATGCAGACTGGGGAACCTATCCAGTGACAGATCACTGAATCAAGTTTTTAAATAAATCAACAGTCCAAATGTTTAATCATATAAGCCACAGCATTTCAGCAGCACTAACTCCAGAAAGGAAATATTACAGTAGCTGAGATGAGTGAGATTAATGCAAGTTAATACAGATTATGGATTATTATGTAGAAGTAAAATATTTTGATAAAGTTAGTATCTGACATGTCTTTACTGCTACTGCTTATATTGCTCAATATTTTGCTTCTAAGCCTTGAAAGGAATAGTGTGGTTTAGAAATCTAAAAATGCTGTATGTAAGTAACGGCCCTCATTCCTGAGTAAGATGATCAGCTTCAATAGAAGAGTTTTGCAGTCATGAAAAATTAAGGTAAATAAAGTTAGAGATTTACTGAAGAGCAATATTTTTTGGAAAGAGCATGACGAGTCCTTAATAGTTAAGTTTGACATAGGCTGTATTAGAGCATACACATGGATGAAAAAAGCTGATGTTTAATTATCTTAACCATTTTGTAATTTAATATAGCTCCTAATCCTGTTATTTTAGTTCCAATTTCAACTAAATGTATAATGCTTTTATGTAACAAATAATAACAAAACCCCTGAAACTTTATCCTTCACATCTCTGTTATCTTTGGTGCAAGTTGCTACAAAATGAGCAGCCTGCCTCACTGAAATGCACCTTCATGTGAGGGACAAGTCAGACTGGAAAATGGAAGAACCTCATTAACTTAATGGTGGCTTGAATTGGGGGATCTCAAAAAGAAAGAAAATGCCCAAATAGGCTGCTAGTATGTTACACTGCATAGTGAAAGAAAGATCACACATTAATGTTGCACTATTACACTTCTAATGGAAATTAGCCCAATACTGAAAGACAAATATAGTGGCTAAAAAACAAGTAACATTGGCTAAACAAATCTCTTGTGGACCAAACTAGTCAAGTTTGAAAGCAAAATGTTGATAAACCTAGGATCACAAGTGAAGGGTTTTCATTAAACTGAGTGGGTGCTGAGTATTATGTTGGCGCTAAACGTTACGGAGCCAGCTTCAGGCACATGCGAAGCAGGCAGATTTTTCCTAAAGTAGATGGGACAGGGAAAGGCAAGTAATCCTACTGAATTGCGAAGTCATGGCTCAGATGTCTGTTCCTCCTGTGCCTGTCCCTGGAGGAGATGAGGACCACCTGTTTCTGAAGATCACACTGCAGCACAGCTGATATCACTCCTGCCGCTTCCTATGAAACCCTAGAGAGTGGCCACCGATTATGGTGGCAGGAGCAGTAACTATTTGAAAGGGCCAAATGGCAGCTATTTGCAGGAGCTCCTGCCTTGCCCCATCTCCTCAGAGCAGCGTGCTGTGCTTTGCAGGGCTCCTCAGATCTGCTTCCTGCGCTCCCTGTGGCAGGGAAAACTTCATCTTCCCCACACACTGAGCAGCAGCCTGGGACAGAGTGTAGGGCAAGTGGGTTGCTGCTTACAAGGGAGTGCTAAACATGAGCATCATTACAGTTTTTAGAGGGAGGTGGAGAAGGGCTTTTTTGGCACACGGTTGGCTGTTTGTTGTATCGGAAAGGGGATGGCTCCTGGCTGCGGAAGTGGGAAGAGGCTGCTGCATGGGGGAGCGGTGCGGACAGCAGGACGCAGCACCCAGGGGAGCTGGAGGACAGGAAGAGAGGTCCCGAGGCAGTGGTGGTAGTTTACACTCCTAAGGTCAGATCATCCTGAGCAAGGCAGGAAGGGGCTGCCTTTGGGAGAGAACAGGAAATCGTGTGAGATTTCCATGCATGTGTCCACTGAGACTGTTCCTGTTCACACCTGTCCTCATCTCCCTTTTGAACCAGCCCAGCTGCCTGATATTTACCTTTGCTTGTGCTGCAGGGCAGGCCTGGTAGGCTTCACTGTTACCAAAGCTTTTTAGTAATTTGGCTGACTTTTCAGGCTGGAAAAAACCTTGTTATCTACTTCTTTTCCTACTTTTGTGATACGTAAAAACTGATTTAAAAAAAGGTTTTGATTGTACTAGGAGCTTTAAAAAATAACTGTTTTCTTTGGGTAAGGCAATAAAGTCTCACATCTCTGACATTTTGAGAAGGTGATTGTTTTTCAATTGTTTTTATGCTCCACAGTAACTGTGTACAGTTCGTCTAAGCCAGGTTCGAATCGTGAGTCTGTTACAAGACAATGTTCCTAAATGGTAAAATAAAAATCAGTAATGCATCTGACTTACTTTAGATAATAGAATTGTAGAAAAAACCATCATCCAAGTAATGATAGTTGTTATAAATTATACTAATAAACAGATCTATCAGTTACCCAGATCAGGTGAAGCAGTTACACAGGATAAACATATGGGCTGATTCCCCTCTTAATCCTGCAAAGCATGTAATGATTTTGGGGTCATTTTTGAGTCAGATGGTTTGCCCCTGTAAGTTTCTGGAGCTTCATCTAGATCTCTTGGTGGCTCCTGGGCTGCCACAAAACACATCGGCAGAGTTTGGATATCTTTCTCAAATTGTAAATCAAACTCTCTTTTCAGTTTTCCTACTACCTGTTTTCCTCTTCAGCCTCTTTTTCTTCATGTTGTTTGCTTGTTTGACCTTCTGCAGGTTGTATTCTTACTGATCCCCTTTGGTCAGTATGCTGCACAGTCCTCGGGGGTAAGAGGATGAAACCAGAAAGTGATTATTGGACAGCAAGATTGTAAAACATCTAATCTGAAATATCTGTATTTATATCACTTGAATTGAGCAGCAAGTTTAATTGGCAATTTTGAAATACTTTAATGTTTTGTGTGTGGCAAATACTGCTCCAGTTTGTCCTAGATTTATAGTTCTTGTTTTGGGACTGGACACTTACCTTGTCACTAGTGGGCCTTGGCAAAATTTTGCATTCGTGCATGTGTAAAAAGAAACACGAGAGATAGTTGTCTAACAGTTTACCTTGTCACCAGACTTGGATAGTACTAATCATGTGCACCCAGTGTTGAGCACTGACAGGGAGACCTAATGGCAGAGTCTCTGAGAGCAATCTCTTAAGTACCTGCTTGTTCTTTATGTGGAAAGGTAATTCTGTTCAGGCTAATGCTGTTCCTGAATGGGCCTGAGTGTGATCTGCTGGAAAGTGCAAAGGCTGAGTTAAAAAGCAGGTACATTTAATTGTCAGGAACAAATCACACTGGCTCTGTGGGAAGATGAAGAACAGTAGCTGACAATGTGAAGAAGCTGATGTTCCCACTGGCCAGATGAAGCTTCTGCTTGTGTGATGCACTGAGAAGCAGCGTGTACCCGCGTTTAGAGGGATGGTGCTGTTCTTTTATTTCTACTTCACCTTTTTTTTTCTCCCTTTCCTTCAAATAAGTTGTAACTGTGCATTTAAAAAGAGCAATTCTGTTGCTGAATTTAGAACTTAAAATTCCCGGTGGAGCTGCACACGGGCTTTGTTCTCCCCAAGTTAGTGGCTCTTTTCACATGTGTCTTTATAACTGGCCTGGAAAGGGAAGTGATTTGAAACTGTGTCCGAATCGCTTCGGCCGCGTCTGCGTTGCCGCGAGTGCCTGTGTACGCCGAGGCGCACGGCTCGGGGGTGGATATAGGTCATGAAGTACTCATGGCTCTGACAGAGAAAGGTCTCTCGGAGGCCAGAAAGGAGCCCGTGTCGGGGCGGACCTGCCCGCAGCGCCGGGCTCTTTGTCTTCGGCCGGCCGGCCGGGAGCGCAGCGCGGTCGGTGGGTCGGCGGCCCTCGTTAGCGCTGGCCGGCCTTTCAGCAGGTCGGTGTTTTATCCCGCCTGGCCCACGCTATTCTTCCCGGCCTTAAGCCTGTTATTCACAGGCGGCCGTGCACCGAGGGCACGGCACGACGGCTGAGCTTTAATTGCGCGCCCCGCTCCGATTTACGGGGGTCAGGGGCGAAAGGCGCCGGGCCGTGAGCGCGCTTCACCTGGCGGCGATTTCACCTTCCATTTAAACAAGTTCGAGAAACGCATAAAGCGGGGTTTTTCGCTTGTTTTGTTTTGTTGCCGCTCCGTGTTTGGTTCGTAGCCGGTGCTTTTGGGAGCGGTTGCGCGGTGATTTGCTGGAAGCCGGTGTGTGTGCGGCGGGGGTTCCCGTGCCGCGGCCGCGCAGGTGCCGGGAGCGGGCGGGCGCTGATTGAGGGAAGCAGATGGCAGCGCTCGGTGGCCGCCGGCCAGCGGAGCAGGTGCTGGTCACGTGGTCGCGGGTTGCCGGGGCGACGCCAGCGCTCTCGGCGTGCGGATGAAAAGGCGAAGGGGGCCCCGCTTCAGCTGCGGCTTTTTGTGCCATTGGTGGCAGCCAGAGCGGAAACAAGCGCCGGCGGGGAGGGAGGGGAGCCCGCCGGGCACCGAGCGAGGGAGGGAGGGAGCGAGGGAAGGGAGGGAGGGACGCGCGCTGCCCGGCCCTGCCGCCTCTCGGGGCTCGCCCTCTGCCAAACTCTGCCCCCGCTGTGCCTGCGCTCTTTCCGCCGTGTCAAACTGTTCCCCCCGCACAGCCTCTTTCATTTTAAATTTTTTTTTTCAATTATCACAGTTTAAGATGGGTTTTTTTTTTTAGCTGTGTCGAGTCCTGTTAATATCACAGGATTATTAGGGTTGAAAGGCTCCTCTGGAGATCATCTCATCCAAGCCCCCTGCCAAGGCAGGGTCACCTAGAGCAGGTGACACAGGAAGGCGTCCAGGTGGATTTTGAACATCTCCAGAGAGGGAGACTCCACAGCCTCCCTGAGCAGCCTGTTCCAGTGCTCTGCCACCCTCAATGTAAGAAAGTTCTTCCTCATGCTGAGGTGGAACTTCTGTTTTTGTTTATGGCCATTGCTCCTTGTCCTGTCACTGCCCACCACTGAAAAGAGTCTGGCACCATCCTCTTGACACCTACTGCTGAGATACTTATATGCATTAATGAATCATAGAATTGTTAGCGTTGGAAGCGACCTCTGTAGAACATCTAGTCTCAATCTTCTCTTCAAATAGGCACAGCTTCCAGTCTCTTATAATAAGAGAGATGCTTCAGACCTGAATCATTCATTGTGCCCCTCCTCTGTATCCTCTCCACTAGCTCCTTGTCTTTGTTTCACTGAGGAATCCAGAACTGGACACAGTGCTCCAGATATGGCCTCACTAGGGTTGAGTAGAGACAATTTTGCAAGAATACAAATCCATGTTCAAAACTCACAGTCTTTTCATGTGTTATTTTTTTTTTTTAACTTGGCAATCAGTGTTAGTTTAAGCAAGGAGAATATAAGGCTGTAGCTGAGTTGTCACAGTCCTGAAGAGACGTGTAAATGTACTGGGAAATTTTAAATTACAGCTCTAAAATACACTGTTGGAGGGTTAATGTGCTGATCAAAATGATCAAACTTAAAGCTGATATTTAAATGAGAAATTACAAATGTGAGGATCATGAAGAAAAACCAAACCCAAGCAGCTTCCCAGGTATGAAATTAAAGTGATGAGAATGCAGAAGCCATATAAAAGTGTCTGATACAGCACTTGGTGACCTGTGCTTGCTGTGTGTCAGGTACCAGCACACAGCTCTGCTCTGCTGTCTGTCATCTCAGCACCTTCCCTTAGCAAGGCCCTCATACTGGTAATGGACTGCTGGGGGTTGACCACAAAAATCTAGTAAAACCCGCCTCAGACTCAAAGGCTAAATGTGCTTAAAAATACTTAATTATACCATCGATTTTTGTTACCATTTAAAAATTTCACCCCTGCAACGCTGCAGTTCATCTCAGTGCGTGATTTGGTGATGGTGTATTTAAAGCTGGATTTTGATACATACATCTTCACCCATTTCCAAGTCTCTGAGTGCAGCTGGAGACATGCTGTCCCAGCTGTTCAGGTGATGAATGTTTTCATGGGGGAGGAAGGGCCGGAACAACCCCCAGAACACTACTGTCAGTGGATATAGCTTTCTAGTATTATGTAGATGCTGAGATACTAGAGGGTGTTTTTTCCCCCATACAAGCTGCATTTGCATGCATTGAGACTGCATGGGTGCCCTCAGCACTGGCACTGAAATAGATTTCCTGCTTGGAAATAGCAGGGATTGTAGAAGAAGATGAATTCAGTCCTTTGTTTTGTTAATGCTCACTCTGGTTCTGCTTACCTGGTCTGCACGGTTAATAAAAGACAAGCACATGCGTAATCCTGTTTCTCCTCTCATGTGTCAGGTTGTCCAAACACCGCTTTCAGAAAGTGCAGGTTCTGAAGAGAGCAGTTCTTCCTTTCCCATCTCATTTTTAGTTCCTTGTTGAGTACACATTGAGTGTCGCTGTCTAAGATCTTGAAGGAAGGAAGCGAGGTGTCTGTTGTTAAGGCATGTGCAGTGATGGGCCATGCATTATTGATTTTGCAGTTACCCTGAAATACTTAAGAAAGGCAGTTGAAAATAACGAAGTCACTCAAAGCAAATGTCTCGCGGATCAACTGTTTTTTTAAGCACCTCTTGCTTGTATTTTTCTGCAAATACTGATTAGAAATACCTCTATTTCCGTAGCAAAAAGCAAGATTCAGAAGCCAGTGCTGCGAAGAAAAAGGTTAACAAGGGAAAGGAAGGTTCTGAAAACTCAGATTTGGAAAAAACTCCACCACCATCACCTCATCCTGAAGATGAAGATGATCCAGGGGTTCAGGTAATGCTATTGTTTGATGTCATTGTAGGCTTTGACAATTTAGAAGCATAAAACAGTAGTTCTCATGGTCTTTGTTACAGAGATACGGGTATTTGGATAATTTCTGTGTTATTTACAAGAAGGTGAGAACTGAAAATCATGGTGGTGAATATTTTACAAAAACAAGTATCTTTCATCATAATTTTGCTTTACAGTCTTGTGACTTGCAGATATGTGTACAGTGCTGCTGAGTTTTCACACATTCTCTTTGATTACTGTTGCAGTTACGATGCAGAATGTTTTGTAGACTTAATGCACTGTTACAAGGTCTTGATTATAAGCTTGGTGTTTATTCTTGCATTGGCTTTGCAAACCTTCTGAAATCAAGAATGAGATGTGACAAAGCTGTGTTGGAAACATGCATGTCAGGCACTTGTAGCTATGCTGCTTCAGTGGATGAAGGGCTTTTGTGGCAGGACTACCAATCATGGGCTCACATTGATTAATTTCTCTTGACCACTGCACACCTATCACCATCTGTCCAAATTTTGTTTTATGTAAAGAAAATCTGGAACTAGAGAGTAGCATGCATGACAAGTTTGTGTGCTCTGTCATTAGACATGTTAAGAAGTGGTCAGCTCCTGGCTTGCTTCTGCTGCCAGTGGTTAGGGTGGGCACTAAAAATAAATCTCCTCATGAGGAGGTGGGGACAAATTGTGGTGGGCAAAGTATGAGATTCCTATGTAGTCATACCATTGTACAGGAAATCCACTTCATTTGTCCGTTGCACGTCAGGTTGTGGATGGGTTGCTTCTGGTTATGAGAGATGTTCAGACCAATGATCAATTTGGAATGGTCAAAGTAGCCTGGTGAAGACTTTGGCAAACAGTTGTCCTGCACAAGCATTGTTTATACCTTTCCTCCCACTATTTTCAAGAAGAATGTAGTAAATAATAAAGCGTGAGCTATCTAGTATATTCTAGTTAAAAAGAAAAGCAGCAAAAAAGTATGTTCTTCCTCACTCCTTCAGACTGTGTATTCTGAATTAGGGAAGTTGAGTTAAACCATGTAGATGTTAAAACGTTTGAAGAATTAAGTTTTCTGTCCTGTGCTACACATCTCTCTCAGCCTGATTAATGGCATTGGCAAAAGATGAAGAAACTTCAGGGCTTCTTTTTGTTTTTTTGGATTAATATGTAGGTGATTATATTCCATTTACAATTCAACATCTCTGCATGGTTTGCTTGTTTTGAAGCCTAGTGGAACAAAACCTTTCTCTTTGTCAAACACAATTGAGTGATAAACATTATGTTTGATTTTTGGGGGCTTTTTTTTTGTAAATTGAAGTGCTAGGATACTTGCATCACTTTTTAATTAAATGTAGCAAAGTGTTTCAGGAAACCTTTTGGTTTTTTAGTACTTTCTCATACTGTGCATGCTCTATTGCACCTGCACTTCTTTGCATGAGCATAGGAAAGGGTTCCAACAATGTTTGTAGGACAGCTACAGTTAATAAACCTGTTATGCATTTCTCAACCAAGATTGATGTTACTCAGTTGCCTAAAACACAGTTGCATTCTTAGTGTTAAATCCCAAGCCTTCTGTAGTGATATTATGCAGTAATGCACATTGTTTTCTTTAAAGAGGAGGAATACTTGCCTTGGTGTGTTATCATGCCAGGTTTTTTATATTCCATTATCAAACCTATTACTCACCTTTCTACCTGTAGATCAGTTAATAAGTTTATCTGATGCAGGTAAACCTGCATAGTTTCTGACAACAGTACATAACAATTGCAAAACTGCATATGAATGTAAGAAGAAACAGGAAGTTCATCAAGTCAACAACTATCAAATAAAGGCTACCATTATGGTTTAGGTATTCTTTCTGTTCGGGAAATGGAAGAAGAGATTTTTTTGCACCAAAAGTAATGGTAAGACTTACCTACAGAGGCAGAAGAAAACTGGTATTTTCCCATCAGTGATCATGTAAATTAAGATGCAAATTTGTCAAGTGTTATCTATTTTGAAGTATAAAAATATTGTTTTGTGGAAACCCCCATAAGTTATTGGTTAAAGGTAGAAGCCATATCACCGTTGTTTAAAAGGGTGATGTAAGCTTAATATTTGATCAAAATTTTCATTTTCAGTTGAATAAGTAATTTCTAATTTTGTAAAGTGTATCAGCTATTTATGCTTTAAAAAGTATGATTAGCTACCTAAAAGTAAATATTTGACTTTATCTGTGTATATTGAGAGACTCAGGTGTCTAAGTCTGTTAAACAAGTTACATAAGTATTTGCATGTACCAGTGAAGATGTGTGGTAGCTGAGAAAGATGTATAAATAAGTAGTGTAAAATATAGAAATAAGTAGTGTATCAAGTCATTAAGGTGGGGGTTTCTTTAACAGTTGACATTCAACATAATTTTAATATATACATTACTTCATTGAGATATTTGATGCTCAATTGACCGTTTCCTTCAACAACATATGCTTACAGCTTTTCAAATATATAACCTAATTCAGACTGTCTGGGAAGTTGAATTTTATTGTTGTAAAAAACAATACCTAGTGCTGAACATCAAGTTGCAAATTCTGTCAAATGCATGCTGGTGTATTTTACAGGTTGTTTTACGCAGTTTTGTTGAAGCTGTCTCTCATCCTGGTGATGAGAGTATGGGAACGCAGAAATCATGCTTTCAATTTGGGGTGGTTCAAGTTTTCCATTCTCCTCTATTAGTTTGGGGTCTTTTCCCATGCTGTGCTGCAGGATGCCTTTCTGAGCAGTGCTGGGTCAGTGAAGTGAGGAAATCGTATTTCATTGTGTTTCCCCTACAAGATAATCCTGGCAGAACTGGGCGGATGGGGAGAGGAAGAAAGTGTGTTGTCACTGCTTAGCAACACAGTGGGCCATGCTGTGGAAAGGTGGTGTTTGGCTCCTGCATTGGCCATCTGTCAAAGTTTATAGATGTGAATGGAGAGGTGCAACTTCTTGGGTTTGAATTCCTTTCTGAGATAGGCTTCCTAATTTTTTAATGTTGTTCTAGTAATGTTAAAAAAGGTGAAAAATGCCCCTCCCCCNGCATGAAGTTGATTTTTGTTCGTGGTTGATTTCTTGTTTCATGTTAGGTTTTTGTTGTTTTTTGCTTACAGAATTTAAGAACAGCTAACAGGCAGGAATTCAGAATAGTAGTGTCCTGAGTCCACTATTTCTACCAGAGTGTTGGAGAAATTACAGCATTTACTGCACACTAGTGTATTTGAGACACACAGAGAAGTTTTTTCAGTTATTCTGCTGCTTAACAGTTTTGTTTCTCATGAAAAATATTAATGGTTTCTTTTCAGAAACGACGCTCCAGCAGGCAGGTGAAGAGGAAGCGTTATACCGAAGACCTGGAGTTCAAGATTTCAGATGAGGAGGCTGATGATGCTGATGCTGCTGGAAGAGACTCTCCTTCAAACACTTCTCAGTCAGAGCAACAGGTCAGATATGAACAGACTGGAAAGGTGGCCATAACTGCAGCATTCAAAGATCAAATATGGGCCCTTTTCCTGAATGATATTCATACAAGATTGATAGAATGTGCCAGAAGGCATTAGTTTTTACATTCTTAAAGAATATATCAACTCATGGCTTTGTTTGCAAGCTGATGATATGCAGCTTGAAAGTTCAAGCTGAGTTCTTTGAAATTAGTGGTCCCTAGGTAAAGGAAACCTAAACTGTACTGCTAGGAATCTAGAATGTGCTTCTGTGAATTCAGTGGTCTGGCTTCTGTGACTTTAATAAACCACTCAAGCTTGTCCCCTGCTGCTAGGCACCATAAGAACTCCTTTATGAAATGACTGCCTTGTAGTACGCAGCAGGGTACACTTTATTCTCTGTGCAATGTAAATGATAAAATAGTTTGAATAAGATGAGGGGTAATACTGTAGGAATGACTGTTGTAACAATCTCATTGTTTTGTAGTGCTTTTTCAAAGAACTACTTCATTTAACTGATGACCTATTGGAGAATATATACATGTTCTTTGGTATTTCATTTGGCAATTTGTTAAGCCTTGTGAAATACTGTATGTGATCTCCATTGTTAATTGTGTCTTATCAGAAGGAGAATTGGGATGATTTGCCTCCTGTTGTAACAGTGAATTAATGTAATAGAGAATTGCAGGCAGTTTTGAGAGTGATCGTGTGGACACCTGCACAGCCAACTAGAGCTTCTGAACATCATCTGCTGTTTAGACTGTATGGTGCTAAAAGCATGTATTATTTTAGGACAGGGAACTGCTCATGTTGCTACATTTGTTTATCTATACATGTCACCCTTAACTCAGAGAGCTGGAGTTGCACTTGGTCTTAAAAATGGGTTCAAACAAGTATCCTTCAATCCTTTATTATGGTATTAAATCTCTTTGAATCCTCGAAGTTCTGGTGCTAGGGGGAGAATGTCCTCTTGATATTAAGCTTCTGTTACAAAAAATCAGTTTGAATTTTTTCTAATAAAGGAAGTCTTTAACAAAGATGCACTCCCATAACTCTTGTATGCTGTTTATGATGTAGGAATCTGCTGATGCTGAAGGTCCTGTTGTGGAGAAAATCATGAGTAGCCGTTTAGTCAAGAAAAAGGTAAAACAAATCCCCTTCGCCCGTATTTTAAAATAAGCTTCTGTTGAAGCTTACTGAGTTCTTAAAATACCTTGGATATTCCCAATTAAAAAATTATTCTGTTGAATAGAGGAGGCTCCCTGCAAGTGTATTCAGATGGTATGCAACATGTTTTTTGATAGACATACAAAACAGATTGTTTAATCTTTTACTCATTTCTTGATTTTTTTGGATGAAAAATTTTACTTTTGCAAATCTACATGCCTGGGTGAAATCTGTGATGCTCTTCATGTCACAGTGATATTCCATAGGAGTTTGAGAAATGAGAGAACTCTCCTGTACCCTAAATTTCTGCCTTTTTTAGTAAACAAAAACCCTTGCCCATAATTTTTGCATCTTTTGATGGCAGTTGTGCTTAGCAGCTGAAACAAATTTACATGTGACCAAGTATGATATATACACGGGTGATGAATATCCTCCTTGTCACTATGATAAGATGGTGAAAGAAACACTCAAGTTCAGTGTGGTTGCTTTATAATTCTGTCCTGGTTCCTAGTTAAGTTCTTTTTTGCTTACAGATTTTTCTAATCTGCTTCACAACTTGATTGGCCTTTGCACTTCCAAAGTATTAAAACTCTGAGAAGGAAGTAGAAAAGAGCTTACTCCAAAAAGGGCATGATTATATTTATAGATGCTTTTGTGGAGCTAATTCTCTGACTTGTACTACAGTTGGACAGAAATCTGACTTTGATATGACATCATGTTGACCTTAGTTAACCAGAAATTTATCTTTTCTTCAGTGTTAATTTTCAAATTGAGAAAGGGAAATTGCCTTTATTCATGGATTTTTTTTCGATGTTGTGGTGATACGGGGTTTGTTTTGGGGTTTTTGTTTGGTTTTTTTGAGCGGGGTGGGGTGTGTGTGTTCAAGTTTATTACTACTGTCCTAACATCATTAACAGTTTTGTAAACCCACATACATTCAATGTCATGAGCGCCTGTGATTCAATCTGACCTGTTTATGCATCTTACATAGCATAAACTTCTAAGGCTTTTTGGATTTTTTTTCTGTTTGTTTTTTTTTTAAGTCTAGAGCTGTATTTTGTGTTTCAAACCATAGGCTTATTTTATAGATAAACTTGAGGTAATATAAAGTGAGTGTTTACTTGTCCCGATGGTCTGCTAGGCAGGAGAGGAGAATGTGGTCCTTTCATAAATGTCTTTACATGGGAAGCTGTTTTTCACCAATTATTCTTCCCTTCTTCCTCTCCCCTGCAAACAAAGGTGTGATTACTCATGGGGAGTGTGTATTTTGCTGCAGTTTGTGGGAAGTGGTTGGTCTGCTGCCTACATGTCTTTGATTGTAAGCTCTGCTGGAGGCAAGCTCTATTTTGAGCTTTTTCTTTAATGTTTTTTATGGATTGTATTTGCAGGTTTCAGGGGTGTCTCTTCTTTCCCTGCTCTTCTCCCCAACCCTCTTCTCCAAATTTCAAAAAAATAAATGGATTTCAGGATGTTAATATTTAACATCTGAGGTATCCAACTGTGCTTTTATTAAAGGTCTTTTACACTCTTACTAACGTCATCAAAACCCTGGTTGTTAGTTTACTAATCAAAGTAAAATTGCTGCGATCAGGATCAGTGCATAAAATAAACATGATGAGAGGCTTCACTAGGAAACCTTTCAGTGGATTAGGTTGTAACAAAGATGTTGCATTCAAGTAAAGGACATTAGATAATGAATATGCTTTTGGAGCAGTATTCTTATCATAAAATCATGCTGGTTTTCTGAGAAATAGCCTTAGTCTAGGTCTGGAATTACCAGATAGGATGCAGCACTGTACTTACAGCCATTTTTGAAACATACAGAGTAAAAGGTAGAACTGAGTTCATGTTTGAAGTAAAAAAGACACTTTTTTTCCCCAGTTGTTCTTAACGTGGAATGTTGAATTCTCTTGAATACTCTTTCTTCTTGCAGAAAGCATTAAGTACGTGTATCACTTTCTTTCCAAACCTAATGTCTTCAGTTTGTCTGTTGAAATTTTTCATTCAGTCCTCTTTGAATTTCTGCTCCTTAACTTTGAAAATGAATAGCTAGAACTATCCAGCACAATTATATTTGTGCTATCCAGCACAAATAGCACATATTATGGAAAGACGGAGAGTTTGTAGAACCTTGTACCTGCATGTTACACATGTGAATGTCTCTTTTTGCCTACTAGTACATGTGAGAAATAGAACTAATTGGAATGTGTACAATACCTACATCTCTTTCTCAAACTGATCAGTTTACAATTTAGTGCAGTGTATCAGTTGAGGTGATTGGGTTTTGTGTGTTGCTTTGCATCTCTTATTAATGTGCTCTGTCTGCTATTTTTCTGGTAGTTGATAGTTGTGGTGGTTTGGAGTTTTCTCGTGGTTTGTTTTTTCATAGGTTTTTTGTTTGGTTGGCTCTTTTTTTGACTTTTTTTCCCCAAGCTTTTGTCTCTACAGCTGAGTGGCTTACACAACTAACTTTTGCATTAGCAGTGTTACCGTGTCACCTCTGTGGCAATGACATGCAAGGCTATGTGCTTTTAAGTATTTGCTTAGATGAAGGGGTCATTTATTTCTTCAATTATCTGCAGAGACTGTGACTCAGATCCTGGTCACACCTGGAAGTGATAATTTGAAGTGTCCTGCATTGGCCAAGTCTACCATGTGTTATTTTAGGATGTCTGTGTAATCAGTTTGGGGAGAATTTTGCATAAATGTTCTATCTCACCTTTCTGCCTGGTTAGTGTAAATCTACAGGTAGTGGGGGGTGCACAGCGACATCAGAGGCATAAGCTGCTGTCTCATACACCCTAAAGTATATGTACTGTTAACCTTTGCTTGAGTGCTGACAGCTTTAATTTGATTAGATTTTTGGAGGAGGGCATGAGTGCTGAGTACCATACTAAGATTTTAAAAATATTTTTTCTGAAATAATAGTGAATCTTTGATGCACTTTCATAGAACATCTAATAACATAGACCAGTTCTTACCTATTAGACAATACAAAAGTGTGTTTTACTCATGAGAATTACAGAATTTATCAAGATCTGCATTGTAAATTATTGTTATTAGGTTGGCAGCTGACAGAAAATATGTTTGACTGAAATGCTGTTGAGAGGAGTGAAGTTGGTTAATATGAAACCTCTGTGTAAAGGTGTTTAATGATGTTGTCTTTGTAATACTGATGGATCTCAGAGGATTCTGGTTTAACACTAATCAAAGATACTTGGCTGTAATACATTTTAGATAATAAAAGAAGTTAATGTCTTAAAATTAGGGTTGACTTCTTAAAGACTAACTTTGCCTCAGGGCAGTGAATAGGTTCAGATAATGTGATCTCCAGCATCTTTTTTCAATGCAGTTTTGATCTCTAAATATTGATATCATCTTGAGAAAGACTCTAAGACTCTTCTAAATATTTTGTTTAAAAAAAATCTTGATGGTCTCTTCAGATTCCTTCCTTTGACAGTGTCTTTTTAAATGGCAGAGAAGTTTCTTCCCTGTGTTTGAGTACAGAGGATAGTTTGGAGAGCTGATCTTCTTTGACAGAAGATCAAGAAGTAGCACCAGGAATCTTCTTTCATTTCTTTAGAGAGAAACAGATGAAATCTGGTGTTGCTTCTCTCTCTAGGGAGGAACAGAAGCAGACTGTACTGGAGTGATATAAATGCTAAACTGAAACTCCCTTGCTAGTCAGGAAGTAAAGGAATACTGTGTGAATCAGGGACCGGGAATGCATGAACTTTACTGTGCTAGAACACTGTTACAGCTGCTGCTGTAGGTCTTTAATTGTACTGCTCTAGAGGTAACATCTAGCTAGCAACTGAAGATGACAATTCAGATTTCAGAGTAGTCCCTCTTGTGTGTGTGTGTAGATATATATATAGATATATAGAGAGAGATATATATATATATATAAAAAATATATATAAATCAATAAATGTTGATTTATACAGAAGTCAACAGTTTTCTCTGTTTAATTCTGCATATACAGTATTTATTACAGATGTTGCTGTCCCTGATGAGACGTATGAACCAGATAATGCTTCTCTATTTAAAATTTTCCTAAAGTTCGTTAGTAAAAACAAACCGTTAATGTTGTGACATAAACCAAATTCTAAATATGTGCCTGGTGCACTGTCCTTAGTTTGTCCTATGGCTGGGTTAAGGAGTAATTCAACAAAGTATTACATGCCATATGTTATGCAATACTTTGGCACCAGGGATGAGTTAAGGGTAGCTCAACCCTTAGCACTGAATGCCCTTGGTTTTGCTGGTTTATATCACAACTTTAACCTTGCTTTAAATGTAGGTTTTGGGTGTTAATTTAATTTGGCTGCTCTGTATGTGAGACATCTTGCCTGAGTGAATTTAATTGCACCATTGAGTAAAACTAAAGCCATGAACACTGATGCACTAAAATTCTAGCAGAGGTATAAGGTTTAGTTTTATATGGCTTCTTGTTTGGAGTTATTAACTATATGGAGGAATAAACCCCCTTTAAAACTCTTTTTTAAAACATTACAAAACCCACAATGTAAAGTTGCCATGAGCCAGCCAAAAATAATACATATGGCATTCAGGAGTGCAGTTGCTAATTGGCTGCTGCCTGAGAAAATGGTACACTTGGCTTCTACTTAACACTGTGGGTTTGGCAGAAAGCCAGGTTTGGGGTGAGGTTGTGAATGAAGCTGCATGTGGTTAGGGAGGAGTTCAAATGATTCATGTCTTGGAAGTTGTAGTAAGCAGTGCAGTATGTACTTGGGTAAGCAGCTGGAGGAAGCTCCTCACCCATGTCCTCCCCCACAAACCTTTTCCTACACCTCTGCTTGTGTCTCTATGTGGGGACCATAGTCTATATCTCAGTTTTTAAATCATTTACTAAATTGGGCTATTTAGAGATTTAATTCACATTTCAACATTTCTTTTCTTTTAGATGGAGAACGGAGAGGAAGTAGAAGTGGAGGAATTCTATGTAAAGTACAAAAACTTGTAAGTAAAATTACGAGTTTGATTGCTGTCCTTAAGTTCATGTAACTTCCAAATAGCCTTCAAAACTGGTTTTGTAATTGATGCAAATTATTGTCAAACTTTAAACATATCTAATGTTTAATCCAAAACAGTGACAAATAAACAGGGGAATACCTTGCATTGGTGGTACAGGGTTTGACAGTGTTGTGTTAATTTGTGTCCTCTCCAAAATTAAATCCATAGGTAAAATTGCTCTGCTATTAAATACTTTAAGGCTCATTATGCACGCAGGCTCATGAGCACACACCTGTGCTGTGTAGGTCTAACCGCAACTGTAGAGTAAGTGGATGCAAACTACTCAAAAATAACTCTTGATGTAGTTTCAAAAACAAGATTTATGTTGAACAAAATGTCTAAGATAACAAACAAACAAGATGGCTTTCAATATTCCAGCAGATCGTTACCACTCCATGAGAGGAATGTAATCATGGTGAGAGCAGCATGTTGTTTCACTTCTGGACTCTGAAACTGCAATGCAATCAGTATTTAAAATAAAACACTTCATAGCTGAATGAGCTCACTTTTCTTATAGGAAAATAGCACAACTTCTTTATTTTTACCAAATTTTCTGTCTGAGAGACAGAGATCTGCTTTAAGGGAGCTTATGGCAGCTAACTGCACATAGTTGACTTCACTTAAAATATACTGTCATTTTTGTGTCATTTGCACTATATTGTTTATATATAATGTTTAATTGCTTAATTATGCTTTGTTTAGTTCTATTCCACAGACATAATTTTTGTGTTAACTGTTGTTAGCAATAGAATTTTGACAGACTAAATTTATGGAGTGGGACAAGTCACTTTGGCAGAGATGCTGTTCCTTATTCTGTGCTGTTCCTGTGGAACTACATTTACAAGGGGGCTTTCTTTTCTCTCTGTCTTGAAAGACTAACGAGCATTTTTGAGGTACTATGCTGTTCCCACAAAAAAAATTATATAGGATGTTAATGCTTAAAATATTTGCATCTTTTCATTAACTTATAAAAATCCTACTCTTTGCTAGAATATCATGCTAAAGAGTGAATTTATCACAAGTGTCTTGTAAAGTAATTATGTCTTAAGTATGCCTAATAAAAATCATCCTAGCTTTCTGCTAAACTAAGTATAGAGAGTATGTATTCAAATTTTGAGTGGGAGTTGTTTCTGTTTCCTGACAAGTTTCTCTTTTAGTAAGTGTAATTACTTTGAGTAAAGATGATTGGTTAATAACCTGTATGATAAAGAAGATAGTGTCCAATTTTCCAAGCATAGCACTACCATGTGTTGGAAAGATCTAGTTATAGAATACATAAGGAGTGCAGTAGAAGCTGAGTTTTGAGTAAGATTTTTCTGTTTCATCTTCTAGTTCTTATCTTCACTGTCAGTGGGCATCTGTGGAAGAGCTGGACAAAGACAAGAGAATTCAGCAGAAGATTAAGCGGTTTAAGGCAAAACAGGGCCAGAATAAATTCCTTTCCGAAGTACGACTTTTTTGTTTCTTTTGGGTGTTTAAGGAATATACTTAGGAATTCTTGTTCTCTGTACAAGCAGAACATTTTGAATAACTGTATGATATATCAGTAGCACTTATTCTGGTATAAAACATAAAGCATTCTGGATGCAAGTCTTACAAGTTTATGAAAGTCAAGTGATCTATCCTGACTGTATACTTTTTCCTATAGTTTTGGTTGTTTTTTTTCCTTGAAGTGAGTGGCTAGCTCTTAGCCTTGTAAGCCTGACTGAATCAGTACCATGTCTTCTTTCTAAGGAGCTGATTATGCCAGAAGAAATGCATGCCATTTTTCTGTTATGGACTGCTGCTCACTAGGGATTCTAAGCTTTTTATCATCAATTTAATTTCACTTAGAGCCATAAGCAGTAATGTGGCAGGAGTCCTGTCAATAAAAGACCAGATCTGCAGATTCGTGTCTTTGAAAGATTACCTTTTAGAAAAATGCTGCCTTTTAAGAAAAAAAAATTGTATTCATGAGCCACTGTACTTATTTATTTATTATTATTTATTTTTACTATATCATTCAATCTGAAATAAAAACCTGTTGCAAATTGCAAACTTTCAAGTGAAGATAAGTGAAGATACCTGGAATTGTTTCTATTTTCTTTTTTTAATCAGTTTCCAAGTGGGTCACAAGTTATTGTAAATACTTGGAATTTGTCCTTGTTTTAGAAAAAGCTTTTGAAATATACAGTCTTTAGTCCTTTTGGCAGTCTCTTCTGTTGGAGTGGATCTTAAAACTATAAAATGAAATGCAATGCTTTAGTATGCAAGAGAACCCTGTAAGTTGTTTAAGGCATAAGAATGAACCTGACAAATTGTGATTTTTGGAGAAACTGTGTATGCATGCATTGTGTTTTCTCTGCTTTTGAAATAATAATCTTTAAGTCTTGCTTATAAAGCAGTTAGACAATTCCTGTAGTTAAAATAATCCAAAGGCACTTAGTGTACAGGGTTCTAATTTCTTTATTGCTAGCTGTAGTTTTCAAGAATGGTAAATGCATTGCATGCCATAAGCCTTTTCGATTGCTCATTAGTGAATTGTAATTTCACACTTCATTTAAAATATTCTTAAACATTCTCTCACAGTAAAAGGTTTCACACAGTAATTAAGAGGCCCAGTTAACAAAGTCTGAGAAGTCTGATTCCCTCACGGGGAATGATCTTGCTGAATTGTAGCATTTCAATTAGCATGTTGAAGTTTGCCAAATATAAATTTGGTGTCACCGTGACCCAAAATATTATTGCCTGGTGAAATATATAATAATTTTTCCTCTCAAGAAGGGCTAATAGAGATATCTTTTATATTTTTGCCTCTCTCCTTGAACAGATTGATGATGAGCTTTTTAATCCAGATTATGTGGAAGTTGATCGAATCATGGATTTTTCACGTAGCACAGATGAGAATGGAGAGGTAAACAAATCTTTTAGAGCATCTCTAGTCATATAGACATTGTGTTTAGAAGTCATTGTTTAGAAATATACTAATTAGAATATATTAAACACAGAAACTACCACAGTGTATGTGTGTAGAAAATAGCAACATGTTTGAGAAAATACTGGCTAATGTGGCGGTATCTCTTAAATAAAGGGGGTTAAGTGAGAATTCCAAACTTCTTATAAGTTACCTATATTTAAAAAAACACACAAAACAACCAACCAAAAAGCAACAACAACGAACAAGTGACATTTAATACTGTAGAAATATGATGTCCATGCATGTAAAGCAGAATTTAAATGAAAATTGCAAGAAAGAGTATTAGCTAAATGTCATAATGGTTTAGACATTGTTTATACTACTTGTTACAGAAGAAGTCCTGAACTCACTGTTTCTTCATTTTTAATGACTTGGTCTGCAAAAAAGATGAGTTTTGTCTTCCAGAAGATTCCTTTTTGGTCCTGGGAGACTAGAAAACTTCACTGGCAGTGTCACTGTTTCCATGTTGCTTTGTCAGTGAATGGTGGTGGTTGATCAGTCTGTTCTGAAGTTTCTGATGACGCTGATAAGAGAAAACAGTTGATTTTTAAATACGTAGTAAAGTGTGGAAATTGTAAGGGTCAAAATATGAATATTGTTTTGCTTCTAAATTTTAATCTAACCTTAGTGATACCAAATGTAATGCACATTTTGGTGGGAGGCCTGCATGCTCCAAGGTCTCATCTTACTTGGTTAGGTCGTCAAGGTGTCAGCCTGCTGTTTGCTTATCCTTCTGGCCAAGTCGGACATTCAGGTCTGATCAAGCTTTTTGAATTTCACCTAGCCTGCAGATCTGCTGTAAGAATGGTTACACTTTTATTCATTCTGTATTGTGATGTAATGTAATTTTTGTCTTAACAAAGCCTGTAACGCACTATCTGGTGAAGTGGTGTTCACTTCCTTATGAGGACAGCACTTGGGAGCTCAAGCAAGACATCGACCAAGCCAAGATCGAAGAATTTGAGAAACTGATGTCTAGGGAGCCAGAAATGGAGCGTGTGGTAAGAATTGGCTCTATATAGAGGATTTTATTTGAAAATAGTAAAGTAATGTGGTCTTTTAGAAACCACTAATGGGATTTGCTGTATTTGAAACAGGAGCGACCTCCTGCCGATGACTGGAAGAAATCGGAGAGTTCCAGGGAGTATAAAAACAATAACAAACTCAGGGAATACCAGTTGGAGGGAGTAAACTGGCTTCTTTTCAATTGGTACAACACGTACGTAAAGCATTGCTTACTGCTGAATCCTGCTTTGGAAAAGCTTTTATAGCTTATTTGAAATAGCAGCCTTTTAAAGTAACCTGCTGAAGTGAGATTTTACAATCATTTACATGGCTCATTTTTTGCTGCAGGAGTCATACACAAACTATTTTTGGGGTGGAACATGAATATTTCAGATAGATTTTTGTGGCAAGTGCTTTGGGTTCCTGCATACCCCTGCTGCCCTTTCCTCCCCTGTGTGAACTTGAGAGATACATAGAAGGGATATCCATGCTGACTGCATCACAAATCATAACATTTATTTAAAGTGCAAAATGTTGTGATGCCTTTCCATTCTAGAAAAATCTGGTTTATTCAGGTTATCGCCTTACTGATTTTCTGTGTTTCAAGTTGGGAATAAATCATTCAGCCTGTTTTTATTCTTGTTTTCAGACGAAACTGCATTTTAGCAGATGAAATGGGGTTGGGAAAGACTATCCAGTCCATTACGTTTCTCTATGAGATATATTTGAAAGGAATCCATGGTCCTTTCTTGGTTATTGCACCATTGTCCACAATTCCCAACTGGGAAAGGGAGTTCCGCACCTGGACAGAGTTGAATGTGGTTGTGTATCATGGGAGTCAAGCGAGTCGGCGGACCATTCAGTTGTATGAAATGTATTTCAAAGATCCACAGGTAAAAGCTCTTCATGACTTTTCTTTTTCTCTTTTTTTGTATATGCCTTACGGTTGTTTATTAATTTAAACATCAGTTAGTTTTTCAGTACTGGTATATTAGGTTTTAGTTAGAAATACAGATACATGTGTTAAGACTGCTCTTTAATAGTTACCAATATATCTCTGGGAATAAAGGAGCGCCAAGAGACGGTGCAATTTTTGTTCAGAGTTTCATTCTTTCATGCAAGGTGTTTGTTATTTTGCATTTCTGAGGAGAGCTGGCAGAAGAGATTCTTAATGGAGAAACTCCTTTAAGTGGAACTAAGCTTAAAAATCAATCTTTGCCTACCATTCCAGGAAAAACCTGCTTGCAGAAATTAAACTTGTCAATGCTTCTTTATCAAATTTTGTAAGTCAGATATATTTTGAATCTGTGTTACTGTGCTTAGGTGGAATAGTTGTGAGTGAAGGAAAGCAGAAAAGACTGGGGTAGAAACAGAAAATTATTTGGAAAATAGAAGCTAAGAAGAGCAGCGTATCTCTACTCCTAAGTGCACAGCTTTTCCCAGAGTAAACAGAATTGAGGGAAAATAAAATGTGCATACATTGAATGTTATTGCAAAACAATAAAATCTTCCTCACATAAGGGAGAAAAAGAGTAGAAGTTCAACCTATGGAGTACTATTTTCAACTGAGCTTGAAGAAGTGATATTGGTGAAATCATACATTTAGGTTTTCTTTAAAACATTTCATTTTACACCACTGAACATTTTGATTAATAAACTAGAAGGATATAAAATCAATATGGCACACATTAAGTGGATTTAAAACTGGGTAGCTGATATTTCTTGATGTAATTGTTAATGAGAAATGATTTGCATTTCCAGCATAATTCTTCAGGGATTGGTTCATGTCCATGAGCTATATAACTTAGCAATGACCTGAAAGAAAACATAAAATCATTACTGAGGAAGTTTTCAAATGACACAAAGATGTGGAGAGTGGTAAATTATTAAGACAGTTCATGGACACAGAATAAGCTGTATTACTTAATAAATTGGATCCAATCTAGCAATACTCAGAATAACTAAATATAGGGCTATGTATGGACAAGGAATGAAGATGATTCTTACCATAGGGAGAGCTCAGCTCTGAGAAGACTGTAAGATAAAAGCAGATCCTTTTTTGTCATGGCACATGACCAGTTAAACATGAGTTCATAGTGTGACACAGTGGTTAAAAGGGCTAATGTAGTACAAGTGTGTAGGAGGAAACAAATCTTTAATATAAAGATGATAAAAGTTAGAGCATTCTCCTCTTCGTCAGTGATATGATGGGTAGTCCAGTTCTGCTTAGTTGTCACTTCATGTCCTCAAAGAGTGTTGAAAAAACACTTAGGGCAAAGCTATGAGAGGGTTACAAGACAGAAAATATGCTTTTACAGGTAAAAAACTGATTAAAAACTGTTTTGAAGGTGATGACTGTGGTACAACTTGACATGCCATTAGGACAAGCGAAAATAGAACTACGCACTTAAATATAGTAGAGAAACACATAGTAATTTATATTAGTTAGAAGTTACACCTGCTTGGTCTTGAAAATAACTACTTTCTCAGCAATTTATCAAAGAAACTTTCAAAATAAAATAATACGCATGTTTTTGAAGATTTATTTGAATAGCAGTTGCTACATTGAGGTCTAGTGGCCCAGAGAAGTTGTCTGTGTCCCAGTCCACAGCAGGAGTGTTGGAACTAGATGATCTTTAAGATCCCAATCCAGGCCGTTCTATTAATCTCTAATGTTCTTTATGATAATTCTCACATTTAGCCTCTTACCTAGATGTGTAATATGCACATAAAGTGGGGTTTAAATCAGTTTTTCTGTTTTTAAAATAATTTCTTAGCAGCGATCGATATTTTATATAATTTTAAAAATTGTGTTTATACAAATACTATCTCTTCTGAATTGTTTCCTGTGTTAAAAATCATATTTGTTTGCTATTTGAGTGGTGCTTGTTCTCAGCATGTTCTTCCCCTTAGTAGTTGCTTAGCATGAAACCTGAAGGAACGTCATCTGAAAAATCCTACTTACTGTGCAAATTCTTACTGTTATTTTGGCAATATTGTTTTATTGATCTAAAGGCAACTAAAAGGATCTACAGCAAGATGCAGCAGAAAGTTTTGTTCCCTCTTGCTATATTCTTAACTCACTTCTTGCAATGAGCATGGCAGTCATTTGACCCTGTAGTGAGTAATGACAAAGCACTCAAGGCACTGAAAAATGAATAATTTTCTGCTGGCTTTGCTCCTTGAACTGGCTTAAGAGGAGAATCAGACAATTCCTACATTTTGGGATGAAAGAGAAATGGAGGGAACTCATCCTTTGGTGGCAGCTAGCTTAGATGTGTCACAAAATCACCTTCTGTGTTCTGTTCTTTGTAAGAGTGTCAGCTGTGAAACACATGGTAGAAACTGAATTACCAGGAAAAAGATCTCTTCATGTCCTGGAAAAAAGAGTCCCCACATAGTGTTCACTCTGGCATTCTCCAAAGTACCATCTCTGGGCATATGATGGGAGACTAAAAGGGAGTGAAAGAAGATATGATTTACCGTCATCATTTCTGGTTCCCTTGCCAAACACCAATCATCAGGCATCTTTGGCTTTCTAGGTCTTAGTAGGAAAAGAGGCCCTCTCAACCTGAGCCGTTTCTCAAAAAGATAATTGAACATTGAGAAAGTGTGAGTAGCTTTTGAAAGGAAATAACGAGACAATGTGCATAAGAGGCACCTACCCCATCTGCAGTAGTGTGATTTTTTCAGAGTCAGCACCAGTTACCAGAGTCAAGTTGTTGTGAAATACTAGAGAGTAGTCAATAGCAAAGTAAGTCTCTGCAGTGGTATGACTTCAACATCAGAGACATTCTGATGTGAGGTTCACATAGAGAAGCTTGTTCTGGTGCTCTTGAGTGGTGTAACTGAAAGGTCTTCCTAGGGGCCCTTCCCTGGTTGGAAATCATGTGCTTTTCTGTATTGTCCCACCTCTGAGAAGGAGTTCTGCTTTAAGATTACAAAAACTGTATGTGCCAAATATAGCTAATGACAGTCTTGGAAAAGAGTTGACTTGGTTTGTGATGGAAATTTACTTGGCTCACGAAAAGGTTACAGCATTTCAGTTTGCTGTAACAAAGGGCTTTCAAAGTTGCCCACTTAGTGTATCTTCATCTGCTGTTTGTTAAATAACAGCTTTTTTTGCCCCTAACAAGATAAATATTTCTGGACTATGCCATGAGAAAGCATTGTTGAGCAGATCATTACTCTCTCTGAAATGTTCTTGATGTGAGTAGGCAGATTTAATGCTGAGTTCAGGATATCAGGTTTTCAATCATTTCATTGAGTCAGTAGCCAGTTGCGATCCCCATGGTTTGGAGAGGATTATATGCAGGTCACTTATAAAAGGATTCAGTCTTGCACAGGCCTAAAGGAAGAAATTGTCACCTTACTGTAAAATACATGTTTCTTTTGAAATGTATTCAATATACAACCCATGACAGAATCCTTTGAAAATGTGGAATGGCTTTGAACTTGTGTAATATGCCCATCCTTACACAGACAGTTTTTCTGCACATGGAAGTGCAGAAAGTGACACTGGAAGTGACACTGGAAGTACCAAATTACACTTTCCTTCGAACAGCATTGGGAAGAAGCATAGCCTAATGTCAGAAAGATGCTCATTTCATGGTCCTGAATAAAGTTAATTCAAGAGGTTTTTTTAAACAGTCTTAAATCAGTGCTGAAAATAAGACTGAACTAATGAACCAGTGAATATGGTGTCAGACATCAAGTTAATTGTTCTGTTGAACTTTGCTTAACACAGACTTACTAAAACATTATGAAATTGTATGCAGAGATACACATTCTCCGTTTAAGAGTTCCGATATTTGCTTCTATCAAAGCTGGTCACTAGAGTTGTTGTAGATTCCCCATCCCTGAAAGTGTTCAATGCCAGATGAAACAGAGCTTTGAGCAACCTGGTCTAATGGAAGGTGTCCCTGCTCATGGCAGGGATGTTGGAACTAGATGGTCTTCAAGGTCCCTTCCAACCCAAGCCATTCTATGAATTGCAGGTGCTTTGAATCCCAAGTGTCTACCAGGAAAAAAGACCAAACTAATAACAGTGAGCATGATATTCAAATAGTCATAAAAATGCACTTTTGCTGTATTTGGATTGTTTGGGAGGACCTTCATGTACCTTCAATTCAGAAGTAAAAAGTCTGACAACCTTATTTCAATATTGCGGCAATACATTAATGCCTCAAGGCATTAGTATAATCCATATGAATTACAACTGGAATACTTGTATAACTTCTTTGTAATAAATGTGCAGTGATTCTGTGGGCCTATTTACAGGATTAAAAAAAGCTATCATGAAGCCAATAGCAAAGTTAGAGAATTGTATTCACCCATTTAGTCAGCAATAACGACTTAATTTGCTTTAAATGTCTTGTCCATTGTACTGTTGTATTTTTAAACAATAAAATTTGAAGACAAAACAAATTACTTCCTTTCTTTGCCAGGGAGTTTACTCTAACATTAGCTGTTCTTTTTAGGGTCGTGTGATAAAGGGGTCCTACAAGTTCCATGCCATTATCACAACATTTGAAATGATCTTGACTGACTGCCCAGAGCTGCGTAACATTCCATGGCGTTGCGTGGTCATTGATGAGGCCCACAGGCTGAAAAACAGAAACTGTAAGCTTTTGGAAGGACTCAAGATGATGGACCTGGTCAGTGTGAACATCTCTTATCTCTGAGTCTTCTGTATTTTTATTACGTCTGATTTACAGTTTAATCAAAACACTAAATAAAAAAGTTTTTTTTCTCAAGTAAATCATCAAGTGTTAAGAAGAATGAGGGAAGGCAGATGAGAAAGTCCATAAAATAACTGGAAGCATATGCATACCTTCAGTTTTGGAGTGCTGATATTTAATAAGTTTTTTTCATTGATCTAGACATAGAATAATGTAGATTCTCCTTAGAGAAACAAAATAAATTTTTTCTTTCCTTTCTCTCCCTTCAAATGACTTGATCGAAAGTCACTTCTTCACATACACATTTATTTAAAAGTATAATGTGGTCAGGTGGCCAAATTTGGCCATGAGAGTTAAACTGCTCTGCATTAATATCAGCTCTAATGTTAATTTGTTGTGTGGCCATAAGGATGTTCTTTCACATTAACTAAGGAAGGGCAAATGAATTGGTTTATGATGCTTATGTAAATATGTATTACGTTATGCGTACAAAATAGGTGTATTAAGCTCAGAAAAGTAAGATAAAGATATTTACCATTTAAAAGACACAATAATTACTTCATTTTGGGCAGAATATTCCTTTAAAATGTGAGAAAATAATGCAGTCATGCTAGGAATACCTCTAATTTGGTTTGTAAAAATCTGTATATCTTTTATTATTATAGTTGCTGTTAGAGGAGAGCTGAACTTATACTCTTACAGACTACAGATAAAGATATGGGACTTCTCACATAAGTTCTTGTTCTGCTGCTAAATTCATGTTTGGCTCTGGGCTAGTTGCTGAACTTGTCTGGGCTCCTTCTCCAAAGCAATATGCTACTTTTGTGTCTGCCACTCTCATGCTCTGTAGCATGTAGTAGGAAAGTAGAACTCTGCTTCAAGTTTCCTGTGTTGATCTCCTGCCCTGAGATCAGTGCATATGTGATAAATCAATGAATTCTTACTGGAAATGATGGGATAAGTTCAACTGTTACTTTGCCATTTAAAGTTCATTGTACTTGTGAAAGGGATGGGACATTGTGGACCAGTAAAATCTCTTTGTGTATCTCGGAGGACTTTTGAAGCTGCTTAAGTAGTAAAGTGTTCTTCTGGGGTATCACTGAAGGAACAACAGAGTACCAGTTAGAAATGTCTTGAGAAGAGTTTTATGTGAGTAGGTAGCTGGGGGAGGGGAGAGGAAGCGAAGGTGAGACAGACATACAGTGACAAGGGGAAAGAATTGTGTGTATTTTTCCATTGGAAATTATAGTGATTGATTCCTAGGAAACTATTTCTTAACCCTTCAGGAGCATAAAGTGCTGCTTACTGGAACCCCTTTGCAAAATACAGTAGAAGAGCTGTTTAGCTTGCTTCACTTCTTGGAACCAGGTCGCTTTCCATCAGAAACCACATTCATGCAAGAATTTGGGGATCTTAAAACTGAAGAGCAGGTAAACTTCCCTTGCACTTACTTTTCTATTGAAATATTGTGAATTTATCTGTTTTATTGTATCTGAACCTCATTACTTGTTTTTTCAAATAATACCTATTTGCTTCCTGGAACACCATTGTGGGTTTATCCCTTTTTTTGTTTATTTTCATTTAGTTAAAGGTTTTTTGCTTTTGGCCAAAAGTAATTTTGCCTTATCACTCTTCTGTTTTCTGTTTTTTTGGGGTCATTTTTAGTCCTTTGTCCATTGGTCATGCAGAAACAGGAAAAAAATCCCTTTATTAAAATATAGTGTTTAAAAAATGAAGGTGGGGTGTCTTATAATGGTTTCTGGATGAAAATACTTCTAAGAGAATTAACTTGTCAGTTGACATTCTTCCTTAAGCATCAGAGTGAAGGGACTGTCCTTGTAACTTCTCTGGAATTAACATCTGGGAGTTTTCTCAGTGGCTTAAGTGCAAACAGGAACATACTTGAAACCCAGTTTAGCAAGAGGTAACCAAATGGAGGGAGATTTTTTTTTTTACTCAGAAACAGATTTCTCAAGCTGTCCAATAGGAGTAATGCATAAATCAATACTAAATGAAAGACCCTAGGTGCAACATGTTTTTTATCTGAAATGTAAAATGTTTCTTTGTATGTATTAAAAGGCCAAACCACCTTAATATTAGGAGTTAACTGAAGCATGGCATCTTAATTTGGCCCTTTGCTTCCTGTGATAATAACTGCATGCATTTTTGTATGTAACTTTGTTAGCTTTGTCTGAAAATTCAGTTTTTGATCTTTTGACTTTTGACTGGTTGAATCTGTTGACTTTCCTTGAGAATAACTCTTTCATACGTAAGAGTCTAAGTTACAAAATAGCTCTCCCTCTAGCCCCTGGCCTCCTGACGAAATCATGGGATATGTTTCCATAGATTGTGCAGGCTATTTCATGTCAGTCAGAATGGACACTGACCTGCCTGAAAGTGAGCCAGGTCTGATGCAGAAGCCATGTAGTCCTGTTAATGTAGTGTTTGAGCTGGAGCTAATATATCCTAACTCTCAACATAGCTTTTGTATGGCCAGCTCAAAATGACTGGAAGATTTTGAAGCCATGCATGGAACTATTACTAAAATAATGCCCTTAGCCGTGATCAGAATTAGAGCCTGGATTACTTGGCCCAGCAAGTTCAAAAGAACTTCCTTATCTGTTGACACTCAGATATTTTGGAATTAGGTTTGTCTTTCAAGTGGTGGGACAGGTTATATGTTAATGATTTGGGGTTTCTTCTCCATTCCTTGCAATTGTATTCCATGTATTTTCTCAATTGTTTATCCCTCTGTGCTAATTATCTTTTTCGTTCCGAAGTTGCTTTATTACTAAGGGAATTATGTAAATTCAGGAGAAAGTGTCTTTTGTTCATATGAGATGCTAACCAATTTCATGGTGAATTATTAGCTCTTCAGTAATGAGATGGTTTGTACTTTGAAACAAACCTAAGACAACCTAAATGCCAGTTGTTTGGTTTTTTAAATATGGAATATATTTGACCTTTTTATGTGAGGGACTTTACAAAAACTTTAAAAACCTTAGAGTTTTTTTAAAGAAAACTGACATTTTCTTCTTTGCCCCTCCCCCTTTAGGATGTGTCTTAAAGAATGTGCCACAAAACCAGGAGGCACTAAAAATTATCAGTGTCATAAAAATTAACAGAAATAAAATGCTTTCACTTTTAGACCAGTCCTAAATTGACTTCAACTTCAGTGGATGTCAAAACTAGGGAAATAAGAAAATAATTAGAAGCAGATATTTAAAGTGGAAAAATAGCATTAAATACTGATTAGTAATTAGAAGTGAACTGCGAAAGTTATCTCAAAGTGTCAGATTTGCTTATTTAACAAAGGGTTAGCTCTGCATGATTTGTGTGTAGTACTGTCCTTGTCTAGAAGGATAGTTCTGAGGGAGGTCTATTTAATAACAGACATCACTAAACAGAAGGGCTACACACCAAAAATAGACTTTAGAAATGTGTATCACTGAATTAACAAGGAGAACTTGCTGCTGAGTCACCAAGGCAAGATTTTTTACAATGCGCTCTGCTTGGCATTTGAGGGAGAAAATAAGGATTTTAGAATTAAGGAAACTGAAAAATGAATATTTGATTCCTAGCAGTTTTAATTCAGTTATTTTATTAAACATCTGTTTTCCAGGTGCAAAAACTGCAAGCTATTTTGAAGCCGATGATGCTGAGACGTCTCAAGGAGGATGTAGAAAAGAACCTGGCCCCCAAAGAGGAAACCATCATTGAAGTTGAGCTGACAAATATTCAGAAGAAATACTATCGTGCTATTCTTGAAAAGAATTTCACATTTCTTTCCAAGGGTGGAGGTCAGGCAAATGTACCTAATCTTTTAAACACTATGATGGAACTAAGAAAATGCTGCAATCATCCATACCTTATTAATGGTAGGCTACCTACTTTTCTCCTCATTTGAAAAATGGTTGTAAAAATGTTCGCTAGGTATAAATTGTATTTTAGTGTGTCTTTTTGTTTTATCATTTATTTGTGGTAGAAAAGTGAGATAACCTTTTAGGTTCTCATAGGTGTGGATATCTGCTAGCCAGGACAGTGCTGCTTTTGCAGGCATCTGTGCTGCTTTTTTCCAAGGCTTCCTGACAGACTTAGCCCTGACTGAGTTAATGTTGGTATTATAGAGTTTTCCTTTCTGTTATTTGTGACGAGCAAGACTTCAGTTATCATGCAGGTTGTTGGATGCTGGTGTGAATATGGTAATTTTTTCTTCACTTATATTTAGCTGCTACTTACTGTCTTGTTGTAGAACATCATAAGGTAGTAACTTAAAATTTCTGAATAAAAGTTGCAGGGTAAGAAATCATGATCAAGCCTGCTTTTATGGCCACATGTTGTCAGTTTTCTTAATTTAACTAGTTAAGAGGAAGATTGGATGAATGTCATATTAGACTTCAGTGACTTTTTCTGTGTGATGGTATTGGTTTTAGATCAGGATTGTCTTTGGCAAGTAGTACAGAATCATAAAATATCTTAAGTTGAAAAGGAGTCATACGGATTATTGAGTCCAACTCTCTGCTCCTCACAGAACTACCTAAAACTAAGTCATAAGACTTAAGGACTAGATGGTCCTTGAACTCTGACTCGTGGTACCATGACCATTTCCCTGAGGAGGCTATTCCAGTGACCAACCCTGTGATGAACCAGCCAGCTACAGCTGTCTGAAGTATGCTAAACTTGTATGTGCTGTCAGTTCTTCCCTTTGAGGATGTAACACAAGTCTCCATACAGGGTTGCATTCTACTAGTTTCTTGTTTCCCAACTCCTGTTTCTTACTAAATATGATTTATGGTTGGTTTATGCTGGTTATAGGCTTCATGATGAAAGGCTGTTTTGTTCGAGAGCCATATGTGATTTCAGGATTTTTATAGTATGACTTCCACAGTGCAGTACTTAAGTTCTTTTCCTTGACACTTTTTGTTTAAATGGGTGGGAAAATGCGTGAACTGATTTATGAAATTGCATATAATTATATGTCATGCACAAGTAATTATTCCAAAGACATGATACAGGCTTACTCCAAAGTACTTCAACTCATCCATGCTGGTGGCTGTTCAGTTTCTAAATTCATATGGCATACAGTAAAGTAGCTTTGTGGTTCTGGTGCAGAGTTTGTTGGGGTATTTTACTTGACTTTTTGGCTTAAGTTAATCCATTGTATAAATGAGTTTATCAAAGTAGTTTAGGATGTTCAGGTTATGGGTGTCTGAATTGATGCTTCTTGGCTTTCAGCTAGTTTTTAACCTTGCTATTATTTTTCCTTATTTCATGTTTGTTAAAAGAAAAAAACTGAATTTTGCTGCTGCTTTGTTTTGTCAAGTAGTTTATAAGTAGTGCTTGCAGTGTTGCCTATAGCAGTGGTTTTTTTTCCTCAGAAGTCTTGTATCATTTAATATAATTCAGAGACTGCTAAAGTTCAGGTGTTAATTTAGAAAACTTCAAATATTTTTTGATTACTGTATCTTAATAAAGGGAGGTGCATTTATCTCTTGAATGTATTTGCCTTTATAACGTTTTTGTGATTTTTTTTGAACCTTTGGACTTGCTTGGTATCATTCAGCAACATGGCAGGTGGGTTGAGCCTTCAGATTTGAGGGGAAAAAGAAAACCTGATGTGTTAGTGTGGAGATGGAGCTAAACAAATACATCCTTTGTAGTTCTAGGACAGAAAATACTCCTATATCCTGTAGTTGTCTGAGCCCAAGGTTTTATTTTGTTGATTGACATTTAACAACTTTGTAGTTAGTGTAATGGCACAAGTTTATTTTATTTCTGCTGAGAGTTTTTGCAGTGCGAGTACTTATCGTTGCATGGTATTCCCCTGATGAATGATTTCTTGCAGTAGCAAGTTCTGTTCTCTAGGCTTAACTGCTTTTATAAAAGTGTCTCTGAATCCTTCTAATTTTCTTCTAAGTTTGTGGGGTTTGAGAGCAAGCAGTAGTGCACATGAACATTTGAACATATTTAGTTTTGTGTAAGAGTTGCAAGCAGGTCTTCTATATAACCTTCAGTTAAAGCTATGTGATGAAAGTAGTACGGTAGGAGTTGAATGTAAAGTGGGGTATTTGTTTCTTTCTTGATTGATAGATGTGTTCTGCTGAGACTGGGAGTAGACTTCTAGAGGTAGTTTTACTGGCTGTTGGGTATTCTCCAGCCAACTTGGGTAAAGCATTGTCTGTCATTTTTCTTAGGGCTGGACTCCTTTTTTTCTCCATAGCAACCATTCTCAAGTATTTATACATCATTCCTCTCTCTGTCTCCAAGAACCAGCAGTGGGGAATGCCTCTATACTTACACATCTTAGTGCTGAACACCAGAAAGGCTCCTTACTCTTTGTTATGCCCTCTTGAGCCTCTCCTAATGAAGAGTAGAAATGGGGGTTTCCCTGGTTGATCAACCACACATTCAAATACTTTCCTTTCAATCCCTACTAAAAATCAGCTAGAATAGCAAGTAATTTTACAGACCTGCAAGTACTGCATCAAGTAACTTCTGGGTAAAAGGCTGCTCCATATACGTGACGCAATTGCAATTGAAGTAGGAATTAAAAAAACAGGATGGTCTTTTACAGGATTTAGCTAGGACAGAGTTATTGAAAGAACAGATTTTTGGAGTTATCTGTAATGGATTTGGATCTTGCTGAGACCAAGCACTGATACTGTAAATTCACCATTCATTAGACCAGGTTGTGGGTTTGTTGTGGTGTGGTTTGCTTTTTCAGATGCTGTTCATGCATATTGGTTTGCTTCATAGTAGTGAAACTTAAATTTGGATATTGAAGTTGAGTAAGAAATAATTGATGTAACCTGGAAAGATTACTGAAATTACTGTATATGAGCTGCTTGATAGCCTGCTGTGTCCCGGAATTGCCAAAATTCAGTACAGAATCGGAGATGTACTGTCCAAAATTCTGCCTGTTTTACAAAGATGGGAGGTGATACGATTGAAGGGAACTTTGAGGATCTGCTTGCACTCGTATCATATGGGCTTACTTTTCTTATGTACAAACCATTAGGATGAGTAGTGCTTGGAGCAGGGAATCCAGATCAGGAAAATCCAGGGATGTAAAACAGTTTTGAAATGCGGTAGCATCCTGAGTCCATCGGGTTCTGTAAAAGTGAGCAGAGCGAGTGCACAGAGCAGCAAGGGGCTGTCAGGCAGCCTGCTCCGGGTGGGATCTGGTTCAGGCTCCATATTACAGCAGGCACTGAACCAGCGATCGCACAGGGAGCCTGCGTTTCCGTGTTTGTTTACAGGCATCTACTTAGAGCTGGGATTTCAGAGAGAGATGCTCAGCAGAAGCCTGGCAGTAGGCTGTTCTTCCCCCTCCCCCAATCCTTCCATCTTTCCTTGGGCTGTTCTAAAGCAGTATTGAAGCTGAATGTTAGACAAACTAGAAATGCTTTATAAATTACCTTTTGTTGAAATAAAAAAAAGCAGAGGGGAAAAAAGGATGATTCAAAAAACAGGTTTATTTGGAGGTGAAATAAGCTTAGAAGAAAGATTCCTAACCTTTTACATGCCAAGAATGGCAATTTGATAGTTCTTGGAATTGCCCACTTGGTAGTAGCGGCATAAAAATAGAATAAAAGCATAGGAGAGGTTGAAGAGAAAACTTGGACTTGGTCTGTAGTCTTCCAATAGTGAGCAGAACAAGGTCTGTAGTCTTCCAGTAGTGAGCAGAACAAGGAAATAGTTGCTGCTGTGCATATCATTCATAGGCAAAGTGAGTGGCAAGAAAGAACTTCTGACTAATGCTGGAAAGAATAAATACATTGGATACTGAACAAAAATAATACATTCAGTGAGAAAAAACTAAATAGAAGGTAAAATAATAATTTCATAGCTGCTTCCCCCCCAGTTAGTTTCGAAATAATATGGATTTTGATTTTATAATTAATAGTGAAAAGAGCAGGTTCAGGTCATGTAGATATTTAAGGCTGATTTTAGAGGCACAGACATTAAATGTGATTTGTGTCCCTTGTATTTTCCTGTAGAAACAAGATTTTTTTTTTCATTCATGTTGCATTTTTAAAAGGACAATAATTCCATTTTATCAGTAGAAATATGTTTAAGTTTTTAATCCTTTTAAATATTTTTTTCATTCAATTATGGGCATCAATAGTTCCGTGAATTTATTTAGGAAAGAGTTTAGTGTTACTCAAAAGAGGACATAAAAAATAATTATCAGTTATTTTTTATTTATGCTGTATTTGTGTGTATTTTTGCTTTAAATGTAAGCTTAATATTTTTTATAAATGTTTATTTTTTTTATAAATGTTTATTCTCATAGTGCTTAAAACATTCCTGCAGTTTCTATGGGGTATTGAAGGCGAGCTCATTGTTTATTAATAAAACCCTTTCCAGTGTTCATGTATTGCTGTCCAATCTTTGCAGGTGCTGAAGAGAAAATTTTGGAAGAGTTTAAAGAAACACACAATGCCGACTCTCCAGATTTTCAGCTCCAGGCAATGATCCAGGCTGCTGGCAAGCTCGTACTGATTGACAAGCTGCTGCCAAAACTGAAGGCTGGTGGCCACAGGGTGCTTATCTTTTCCCAGATGGTGCGCTGCTTGGACATACTGGAAGACTACCTCATTCAAAGACGGTGAGAGCAACAATATAATACAATTATAAATAAACTGTGCCTTCCTCAGTGACCATCACATTGAACCTGTGAGTAATCCATACAGAAAGGGAAGAAATTAAAACAGTGTTTTCTGTAGTGATCTGCCTAAGGGAAAGAGCAAACCTAGAGGTTGCAAGTACTGAGATTTTTCTTTTGCGTGAATACAAAATGACTTCATATGGAGAGCTTTAAACCTCTCAGTTTACCTCTCAGTTAAATTTTTTGGTGGCTCTAGAATTCTTTAGTTGAGGCCTAAATTTTTATTGAATTCCTTGGAGTGAAAGTCTATTCTTTACCAAAGAGACAAAACAGTATGTCTTTACTGATGAAGTTAGTTCATTGTAGTTCTTCTGACCTCACAGTAGCGTATTTGTCTTTGTTGTTTTTAATTGCATATTCTTCTAAAGAAGCAATACCATTGCAGTAAAGCAATCCCTGTAATGCATCTATTTTTTAGGTACCCATATGAACGAATTGATGGTCGAGTGAGAGGCAACTTGCGTCAGGCAGCTATTGACAGGTTTTCAAGACCTGATTCTGATAGGTTTGTTTTCCTGCTGTGTACGAGGGCAGGAGGTTTGGGCATTAATCTTACTGCTGCTGATACCTGCATCATTTTTGATTCAGACTGGAACCCCCAAAATGACCTCCAGGTAATATTACAAGAGACAATTTTATTGAAACTTTTTCTTTGCCTTTTTACTGTGAAGAAGTTTTCTTCACCTACAAGAGAAATTATCTGTTTTCCTTCTCTTGATAGCATGAACAGTATTATTTGTATTGAAAAAAAAACTTCTAAAGTTCTCTGTATTGATTATTTAATTTTTTTTTCTTTCATTTGTAACCTGTAACTGAATCTGTGTTTGTTTCTTCAGGCTCAAGCACGATGTCACAGAATAGGGCAGAGCAAATCAGTGAAAATTTACAGGTTGATAACAAGGAATTCTTATGAAAGGGAAATGTTTGACAAAGCTAGCTTGAAACTGGGCCTTGATAAAGCTGTGCTACAATCTATGAGTGGAAGAGAAAATGCCACAAATGGGGTAAGGGTTCATTTTTTAAGGTGCACTATCAACAAATGCTATGAATGTGTTACGCCTGTTTGTGTTTTAGCTGGAGAACAGTGGTTTTCAGATGGAGTGTGGCTGATAGTTTAAAGTCGGGTTAATTAAGGGCATTGGCTACATGAACTGGCTCAGCCTATCTAATGGCTCACTTATTGCCAAAAGGGGGCAGGTGGAGTCATGTTCCCTCACTCCTGATCCATTCTCATCATTCCACATTATGTTGATCCTGGCACTTTATGGAGTTCTTCTAGTTAGCTTTTGCTGGTGTAGCCTTTTTGCTTTGGGACTTTTTTTTTTGCTTTAGCTTTTTTGTCAGATGAGTAAGTAAAATCTGCTCCCAGGAGGAGTTCAGCGGTCATCAAAGCTGAGGGATTTAATGACAATGAATTATTAAGTCATTTAAACCACTCACATAACTTCACCCTGAGAATTTTGTTGTTTGTATTCTTCTTTAAAAGGTGATTTCAGCATGAATGTTTAATTGACCACCACCACATTATCGTAGAGTTTCAGTTCTTAAAATGCCAAATAAGAGGACAATCCATCTGATTGTGCTGTCAGATGAACACATTGGCTGGTGTCAAAAAAACCCAAAACCGTAACCTCTCTTATGTGTTACAGGTGCAACAGCTTTCTAAAAAAGAAATAGAAGATCTTCTTCGAAAGGGAGCATATGGTGCTCTGATGGATGAGGAAGATGAAGGGTCTAAGTTTTGTGAAGAGGATATTGATCAGATTCTCTTAAGGCGAACACACACAATTACGATTGAATCTGAAGGAAAAGGCTCAACATTTGCAAAGGTGTGCACTGTCATTCAGAGGAAAATAAATAAAATGTGACCAGAATAGATGGAAGTATATTAAATTGACCTCTGTGTCAATTTATTTTTTCTCAGTACTTGTCTTAGGTATTTTTCTTGCAAATGTTGGGAGTCTGTATAGATAATTTCCAGGCTTACCTTTTTTCTTTCTTGGCAATACCACTTGCTAAGTCCTAGGTATTGTATTTGCTAGTGAAAAGTAGGTATTCTTCATAGCATGCAGTTCATCAACCAATCCACATGTTTTTACTTTCACTAGGCTAGTTTTGTTGCATCTGGGAACAGGACAGACATTTCTTTGGATGACCCTAATTTCTGGCAGAAGTGGGCAAAGAAAGCTGAGCTGGATATCGATGCTCTAAATGGAAGAGTAAGAGCTTTATGACTGTTTCTAGTACAATTAAATTGAAGATTCCATCCCCTCCCTACCCTTTCCTAATTTATACATTTTCTCTTTCATTTTAGAACAACCTAGTTATTGATACACCAAGAGTAAGGAAGCAAACCAGACTCTACAGTGCAGTCAAAGAGGATGAACTGATGGAGTTTTCAGATCTGGAAAGTGATTCTGAAGAAAAGCCTAGCACAAAGCCCCGGAGGCCTCAGGACAAATCACAAGGTTATGCAAGAAGTGAATGTTTCAGGGTGGAGAAGAATTTGTTGGTTTATGGGTAAGATATGCAAATAAAAGATACTAATTGTGGCTAAAGAGCTGAAAAGAAATTATATAGAGTAAATAACTCATCCTTCTCTTGGGCATATTCACATATCATACTGTATAATGCTTATACACGCCAGATTTTTTTTGGTTACTATATATGTAAATTGCTTATATATGTGTTATTTAGTTTAAAGTATCTGAGTGTCTCACAGATCGCTATGAGCTCATTGGTAAGATAAGTGGTTTTGTGATGACAGAATATTTGTTTCTGGTTTCTCAGTGTAAAGAATTCTTGAGTTAATGAGTTTTAACCTCTCTTTTCTAAGTGTTGAAGAGAGAAATGGTGTATTTGTAAAGAACAAACTGGTTTTGAAATCAACAGTGAATCTAGACTTTGTCACCACTTAAATTCAGATATTTGATACCTCTTTGCAAGCAGGTAGCTGTATTTGACTTCTAGCACAGTGGCCTTCAGAATGACTGTTTTTATTTTAGAAATTAGTGTAGAGCAGTTGCTAGTAATAGGTTTCTGGATCAAAATATGAATGGTTCCCCAAATCCCATGTTTGTAGGAACTGGTTGAGTTTCTTATTTGTAGCTTACTGGGACATTTAGAGTTAAACATATGTACTTTATTAATTTGAGTGTAGTTCAATTGGAGCTTTACGAGCAGTGAACTTATTGCCTGTTCTGTAAAATAAACATTCTTAACTCTTTGGTGCTGGAGGTTGGATTCCCTGACGTAACCTGCAAATGCAAAATGCATTAGCGCTAACACAGGAGGTCCCAAGTTGCTTGATACCAGGAGTTAAACTGAAAGTCACAAATTAAAATACCAGTACCCTGTCTGTTGTATTGAACATATTTTTCTTATAGCTGGGGTCGGTGGACTGACATCCTCTCACATGGGCGCTATAAACGTCAGCTAACAGAGCAAGATGTGGAAACCATCTGCCGGACTATTCTGGTGTATTGTCTTAATCATTACAAAGGGGATGAAAATATCAAAAGTTTCATCTGGGATCTGATCACTCCAACTGCAGATGGGCAAACTCGAGCTTTGGTTAATCATTCCGGTATGTCTACCACAATCAAATAATGATGCTAGTAAATAGGAAAGAATTGCTTCAGTTGTGCTATGTATTTGGTTTAAACTATAGCCATTCTGACATGTCGTAGGATCTTGTCAGATTTTATGAGTAAGGTGGGCTTTGACTTGGTCTGCACTTAAAGGGGAAGTCTCCCTCAGAGACACTTTGTAGAATGCAGTGCTCTTTCCTTTAAATCAGTTTTAAACAAGTATTCCAGCATAATTTTTCACTGGCACCTACTGCTGGAGTTAATCTCTTTTAAATTGCCATAAATTAGAAAACTTGTTTCCTTACGGCCATTTAGATTCATGAGAGTTTTTACAAGAAATATTTATATAACACCATTTTCTGGCTAGCACTCTGAATTTCTGAAATCTTCACACCTAAATTTGCATGGAAGTTTTGGTTGATTTTGTTACTTGCAATTTTCTGTACTGAGTTATGTTGCTGTTCAGTTTTTGGTGGTTGTGTTGCCCACAAAGTAATGAATATAGCAGTGACATTCAGCTTTAAACGTATGTTTGTAATGCTGTTTGGGTTGAGAGTTCTTCTATTCAGATTGTGTAAGAAATATTGGGGTTTTTTCTAGGTCTGTCTGCACCGGTGCCCAGAGGGAGGAAAGGGAAGAAAGTAAAAGCCCAGAGTTCACAGCCAATGCTGCAAGATGCTGATTGGCTCACAACCTGTAATCCAGATGTATTATTTCAAGAAGACAGCTATAGGAAACATCTCAAACATCACTGTAATAAGTAAGTACTAATAAATATTTCATTTAGAGGTTTGGGATTTTTTTTTAACTACATGCTTTTGAAAAGTCCACAACTTCATTTGGATATATTTAATAGAGCACAGGGCCATTTAATAGGATATAAAGGCCATTATTACTTTTTAATTTGGGGATAATCATCTTAACAGATATCTGGTTACTTCTGTAAGCTCTTTATGACAGTTCAGTACAGTTCTGAAGAAAATTATTTTCTACTTATTAAATAAGAATGGAATCAGATAAGGTTATTTTTTTGCCATAGAAAATAAAGACTATATTCCTACACTAAGTCTATTTCACTTGACAATTGGCTATCTTTAAACAAAAGCTGTTTGTTTCTTGCTGTCTTGTGGGGTCCCTCAGGCTGGTGTTTAAAGTTCTGTTCCATAGATCATATATCCAGTTCTTACTTTTGTGAGTTTCATGTAGTAGTTCACCTATATGTAGTTGTGTCTTTTCTCTTCATTCTTCCTCTCCCTTCTTCTCTTGCTCTTTTCACTGTGCAGAATATTTTCTCCTTTGAGATGAAATTTCTCACCAAACCCTTTTACTTGGATTGATTTGTCCTGATTTGACTTTTAAAATTCTAAACATATTACTAAACCAAAAGCCTTTGGGGATGAAGATCATTGTACATAATGTTTTATTGTTTCATTAATGTCTCTTAGGAACCTTTCTTACACATTTTCTGGCTTTTGTTTTGCATTATCTTATTTTTGTGTCAGCTTTCTTTGATGCCATCTCAGTTTTGCTTACTCTATTCTCCATTATAGACACTGAACCTTGTCCCAGAAATACCTTGGTTTAGAGCTGGGGACGTGGTTGATTGCCTTTGAAATTTTGGGGTGTTTGGTTTTGTTTTTAAATTTCTACTCTTCATTGTATATATAGCACACAATTGTAATGCACTGTTGCTGAAAGGTCATCATTACTTTTGTGCTTTGAGTATGTATTGTGTCCCATTAATACTGTTCAGTGGAAAGAAATTATTGATTTGAAAAGTACCTGTGGGCTGTCAATAGGGGGTGTGATGTGAAGGAGGGAAGGCATTTAAGGGGTTTATTAGCTCATTTCCAGATGCTAACCAAGCTTAATTCTTATCTGATGACAACTCTGATACTCATAGAATTACGTTAGTGAGTGCACTTCTCAATAAACTTTCTGATTTTTCTGAACTGTTACTTGGGTCTGTTATTACATTTCACTTACTCTTAAAGTAATAAAATTCTTTCCTGTAACATTATTTTAATCTCTCAGGTAACATGTCCTCATTATTTTTATATCAGTTTGCAGATCTGACTTAAATTCAGTTTTTAAATACTGCTTCTTTAATAATATAATAGAACAATTACAAGGACTGGGAAGACTGGTAAATATGCAAGAATGTTTTCAGTTGCTATCTTTTTCCTTCACTTCCCAGATTCACCAGGACTAGATGAATTGTAGAAGCCACATGTTTTTAGCACAGGTAAAATCAAACAGAGGTGGAGCCAGTTAATAATCTGAGTAATTTCCTCCAAAAGGTACCAGTTGAAGTTGGCTTTGTAAGAATTGGTGTCCTTTTCTTAAGTACCACGTATGCTGGTTTAATACATAGGACTCCTAAAAGGTGCAAAAGAACCTCTGGTTTTTGGTTTATCTTGGGTTTTATTTCGTGGTTCTCCTCTTTGGCTTGATGTAACAGCTGTTATTGCTTAATACTAAGATGATATAGACCCTCAACAGCTTATTTACATAGCCACACAGGGAGCAGGGACACCTTACTGGTCCCAGTTACTGTGCATACAGAAAGAAGCATGTCTGACATGTTTTGAATTGCAGACATGACCTTCATTCAAATCCCTGCTCTTCCGAGGTTTGATTGAATAACACGTGTGAAACCGGGTATTGCTCCAATTGCATCTGATCTCTAACAAGGAGCTCTCAAAACTGGTGGTGGTCTAAATTTTTCATGCAAGTGGGTGATCAGATTACTGCTTCCCTGGTCACCCTTGCTGTTCCAGGAGCAGCAGCAATTCAACAGTTGCCATGATGGATTTGGGTGCAGTGAGAGGGCAGGCTGAGTAATCTCCATCTTAGCTGGTACTGGTTTTACTTCACGAACTAGGCAGCAGGGGGTGCCCTGAATTGGGTAAACATAGGAGAGCAGGATTATTTTCAGGTAGATACTTTTTCTACAGAAATGACCTCTCTTCTAGTCTCCTTGAAAAGCCAGTCTGCCATTCTCTCCTGCCAGCTTTGAGTGTGACCACAACACCTGACAGTGCTTCCAAACATGACTGCAGTATTGCAGAAATCGGGAAAAATAAACTGGGCAACAAAGATTTTTTACTTCCTTGTAAGAGTTAGGTTGTGCATAGGTAAAATTTAATAGCAGTTTGAACTATAAAGAGTAAAAATAGTTAATATCTCCCAAGGGAAATGGGGGATTATTTTCCCCCCCCATTCTCAGAAGCAAAAAGTTGTATAATCTGAAAAACCTGACATTCCATATTGAGGGTTTATTGTAAGGTAGTAAAACCAGATTTTATATCTCGTTTATTCCTACAACTTCTGATGTGCTTCCAAAAATGGTATTAAGGCAGCAGCTGAGGAAATTTTATGAGATAATGAAGCAGAACAGTTACTGAAAGCCATCTGCTCAGTTGTTTACAAACTTGCTTCAATACTTCAGAGGCAGTGGTAGAGTACGTGTCTAAACTTCACAAGCTGCACTAGGTAGAACTAAATGAAATGCGCCGGGGCCGGGCTGAGCTGGGTCCCTCTCTGTGCAGTGTAAGCAGTTGCCAGGCAGGGCTGTTGGAAGCCAGCAGAAAGCACCACACAGAGGTGATTATGTGCCACCATCTGTCACGCTTCAAGCCTACCATACAGCATGGCTAATCAGCCTTGGCAGGATGATGGATGAACAGCAGCAGCTGCCAAAAGCCACTGTTGGCAAACAGTCCTGAAGTTAAGAACTTTTTCCCCCCTCTGCCTTCCTCTCCAGGGTCCTGCTGCGTGTCCGCATGCTCTACTATCTACGACAAGAAGTTATAGGGGACCAAGCAGACAAGATCTTAGAGGGTGCTGACTCAAGGTTAGTGCAAGTGCAGGTTTATTTTTTGCTTTATGGCATTGGCTTTTGTAAAGTATACGTACTATAATAATGCAGCGTTTAAAGGTCATCACAGTTTATCTCTTATATGTCTGTTCTCAAGCAGTCTTATTATTTTATCAAGCGCAGTGGATAATTTTCTTGGGGGAGGAAACGATGTGGGAAATGACAGAAGTGGATTTGCAGTTCTGCTAATAATGAGGGATTATGCTATCTCAATTTAAAAAATTAAAAAAATACTAAGACCTTAAATGAATCATATTTAGATAACCATTCGACTCCCAAAATAGCCTGATGTTGGGGGGGGAGGTTGTTATGGGTTTTTTGGTTGATTAATTATTTTTTGTTGTTTGTTTGTTTAACCATACTAATTATTTTTAAGTTATTTCAGTTATTTCTGTGTTGGATTTTGGGGTGGTTTTCCACCTCAAAATTTACATTTACAGAACAGGATAAATAGCTTGGGGTTTTCTGGGTTGTTGTTTTTGTTTGGGTTGGGTTTTTTTTAATCTTTGTCCGTTAATACCTTTGAGAATGTATATAATGCTGTCTTCATAGTGAAGTAGATGTATGGATACCTGAGCCATTCCATGCTGAAGTTCCTGCAGACTGGTGGGATAAGGAGGCAGATAAATCCCTTTTAATTGGAGTATTTAAACACGGTAAGTGATGTCTCACTCTCAACAAAACTCGGTTGTAAAGCTTTCAGTGTGTAGGACTGTTCAGTCATAATATTAACAAGTATTGTTCCAAAGAACTGTTGGCTTGTGTCTCCCTTTTTTCTTGCCTGCATTAAAAACCTAATATGAGCTGTAAATATCAGATGCTGTTTTTAAATGTTTGCAGAACATTTGAGAAGAAAACATTACTTTCTTGGCTGTAAATAAAACAAAGCCATATTTGTTTAAATAATAGCCAAATAGTAAGATAGATCTCCATAAACTTTGCTTCCAGCACTGCTTCACTTGCTAACTCTGCCAACCAGTGTCAAAGTGGACGGTGGGCTTAACCTCTGCTATTAATCTGTACAAGTGCCTCCTGGGCTTTGTTCCAAGCAATATTTCACAAATGTCAGTGTTGAGAACTCCCGGCTCCCTTGAGTGGGATGCAGCCTTGTTAACTTTGAAAGGCTGGGGATGCAGAGCTGGCATGATATATACAGTGAGCGATTCCTGATTATAATCCCAATTCTCTGGAGGTCGCAGAGGTATTCTCAGCAGCCCAGCCTGACTAAAGGGGAGAATGATGGCTTATAAAACCTTTCATGATTACAGTTTGGCTTGAGGCTCTACAGCAGTTAGGAGCAGTGTGTTGTAGTACAAATCCTAATTGAATTGTGCTGTTCTGCCTATGTACAGCAGCTCTGTGTTGTGGGCTCAGCTGAGGCAAGTCTAGTCTAAAAATCATTTTCCTGCAGTGCACTGTTGGGATCTGCCATTTTCCATCTAGTCAACTTGGGCAGTAAAAAAGCAAACAGCAGTTTGAAAACCATAGAGGGAACAGTGTCATCTTACTGACATGCATCATCCTAAACCTAATAAGACAGGTTCGTTGGCCTTACGTATAACCCATGTATACAGCATTTTTGCAGCCTATATTGAGGGTTCCAGCAGGGCTGGAGCTGCAGAAAATACGTGTCTGTGTGTGCCGGTGCGCTTCCATTCACATCTACGTGTTTCCACTGGCGAGTATTGAATGTCAAGAACCACTGTGAAAGTCATATAGAAAGTTAAAGTCGTTTTTGACTTGTGAAAGGATTTTACTTTACTTTATAACAACATGAAATTTAATGGTTTCTTCACTGTCTTATATGTGTTAATGTTATTGATGTTGATGTTATTATCTGTGCTGTTTGAATTTACCAACATGAACAATTTTTTTACATGAATTAGTTTTCAGCATGGTGACAGCTCCTTTGTTTTATTTAAAAAAAAAATCAATGAATCCAGAAAATTGTTCTTCTACTGCCTAGACCTGTTCTATTCACAGTTGGTCATAGCTTTTAAAAAAGCATTTGTCTCCCACTCTGCACATAGGTTATGAGAAGTACAATTCTATGAGAGCTGATCCAGCACTGTGCTTTCTGGAACGGGTTGGCATGCCTGATGCAAAGGCCATAGCTGCTGAACAGAGAGGGACAGACATGTTAGCAGATGGTGGTGATGGGTAAGGAGGACATGAAAAAATTAATAAACTTTATCAGCATTGTGTATGTTGGCATGGGTTCATATGTCATGTTATACTTACATGTTGCCTGAGGATATGAAGGGATCGTATGATGTACAAAGTACATAGAATTGTTTACACAGTTGAGCATGAAATACAAATGTGTAACTTGGTACACCATACTGATGGCTTTTGTAGCTTTTTTTCCTTTTGCCTAGAAAATCAGCCCCCTCTCAAAACCAGTATTTTTCTTGAAAATATTTTTAAAATATTTTATAGGGGCGAATTCGACAGAGAGGATGAAGATCCAGAATATAAACCAACCAGAACTCCTTTCAAGGATGAAATTGATGTAAGAACTCCAGATTTTCTGTAATTTACAAATATGCACAATTATAATTGATTCTCCATATTTATTTTAATGTGTGTTTAAGTTTGAGAGCTACAAGATAAACACACCTTACAAAGATTGTGTGCTGCTGTGTTTGAGAGATGACATATTTTTCTTCTCAAATCATGACATATGGTCAAAACTGAAAACTAAAATAACTTCTGTCTTCTCCCCAAGGAATTTGCAAACTCACCTCCAGAAGACAAAGAGGAGTCCATAGAATTACACCCAAGTAAGACTACAGCAAAGAAATTAAAAAGGCAAAAAGGGATCATTTAGTGAAAGGTGGACTGTTTCTATTACCACATGAGGGGATAGGAAGTGTTTTGGGACAATACCACAGAAAGCTTTTTGCTGCCAAATCTCTTCATGCTTCACATTTTTCAAAACAATTACATACTGTCTTTGAATAATCCACATTATGGTTCTCTGGATTTCTAATTACGTAGTAGAAACTGTGATGATAAAGACCGGATGTTTCATAATGCAGCCGTTGATGGTTTTGCCGAGATAATCTTGCAAGTTACAAATACGTTGTTTCCTCAGTATGGAGGAAAACTGCCAAGTTTAAGTGAGAATAATAAAGTGGGAAATGATAAGCATAGGTGTTTCCTCAGAGGCAGAATGATCTTCTTAGTAATGTATTTAAAGATGCATTGCATTAATTTAAATACTTGCAGTGTTCATAATATGTTTGCATTCATAACATCAAATCATAATGCTTGATAGTTATCTCTAAATGCTTCACAAGCATCACTGAGTTCTTACAGTTGGATGGTTTGATTTTATTTTTTATCTCTTACAATAGTTACCCCGTTTCTAATTCATTATGCACCAGTATTAGAGGCACATGTTCTTATCTGATAAAATAGGAATCCAGTTATAGCCATAGAAACTTAGAAACGTTTAGTGTTGGTTCTGCAGTGCAAATACTTCTCTGTTCTCTAGACAAGCACAGTGAAAGCAATGCCGAGTTAGGGCAACTCTACTGGCCCAACACTTCAACCCTGACTACCCGTCTGCGTCGCCTCATTACTGCCTATCAGCGCAGCTATAAAAGGCAACAAATGAGGCAAGAGGCACTAATGAAGACTGACCGCAGGAGACGTCGGCCTCGAGAAGAAGTGAGGGCACTGGAGGCAGAAAGGGAAGCTATAATAACTGAGAAAAGACAAAAGTGAGTTTCCTGGTGATAGCTCTTTTTAAATCTTACTTGAGCTTGTGTGTCACCCATACAGCTCTTTTGTTTTGAAAGAATAAACTGAGGGGGTTTTGGGGCTTCTAAACTGTGTTTGGACGCTCATTTTTCCAGTGGCCTCACTTCTCTTGCTTCTTTCTTGACTAGATGGACAAGAAGAGAAGAAGCTGATTTTTATCGTGTGGTGTCTACTTTTGGAGTAATTTTTGATCCTGTAAAACATCAGTTTGAGTGGAATCAGTTCAGAGCATTTGCCAGGCTTGACAAGAAGTCTGATGAAAGCTTGGAAAAGTATTTTAATGGCTTTGTGAATATGTGTAGGCGAGTGTGCCGAATGCCAGTCAAACCAGATGATGGTAAGTTTTAACTGACTCTGGAAATCAACATGAATGTTGTGAGTCTGTGCGACTCACATGAAACTTCATGCCCAGGTGTAATGATTTTGAAATAGGTGTACATTCAACCCATGTTAAACAATGCAACTTGGTGTCCTTGCAGAACCTCCTGATCTCTCCACGCTGATTGAGCCGATCACAGAGGAGCGCGCTTCTAGAACTTTATATCGCATTGAGCTGCTGCGCAAGATCCGGGAACAGGTTCTCCATCACCCGCAGCTGGGGGAGAGGCTAAAACTCTGCCAGCCAAGTCTGGACCTGCCAGAGTGGTGGGAGTGTGGTAAACATGATAAAGACTTACTGATTGGTGCTGCTAAACATGGAGTCAGTAGGACAGATTATCACATTCTGAATGATCCTGAACTCTCTTTTCTTGAGGCTCACAAAAACTTTGCTCAAAACAGAGGGACAGGTAATGCAAATACTGTCTGCTCTGTAAACCCTCTGGGTGCTGGCTGCAGTCAAACACCCCCAATTGTCCCATCCACACCAGTACAAGAAGAAAAGACTACAGAACAAACAGAGTCTAAAGCTGAAGGGTCTGAAAATCCAGCAGCCAAAGAAAAGTCTGAAATCAAAGAGGAGACAGATACTGCAGATAAGGACACTAAACCAGACTGTGATGCTGAGGCTGAGCCTGGCTCTGTTAAATGTGAATTGAAAGATATAGAAATGAGTACAGATGTAGATCCAAAATCTATTTCTGAGAAAGGTTCAGAAGAAGATGAAGAGGAGAAACTGGAAGATGATGATAAATCAGAAGAATCCTCCCAACCTGAAGGTAATACATTGTTCAGATCAGTTCTGTGTGCTTATTACAAGCCCCACAGCTGTTGTAGCTTGTGCCAGCTGGTAAGTGGCACACATGGTGCCATTATGGGGTGTGGGATGGGCTACATGTAGCAGTTCTTCTGCCCTTCCACGTATCAGGTGGCTAAATAAGCTTTCATAAGAACCATCCAGCATCAGCAGGGTATTCCCCCACAAGGGATGATTTCCAGGATAGCTCACTGAACCAATAAGCATGGTGTCTGTGCCAAATGTGGAAGGCTGGGGCGCTCTGCTGTAGTAATTACTGAACAAAAGCCCGACTTAGAAATGTTGTGTCAGGCCTGGTTGCCTTAGTCTAGCTGGACACTGGATGTTAATGCCTGGTCATGATTGTTATTCAGCAGGAGCAGTTTCTCAGGGTAAGAATTTTGATGAAGAAAGCAATGCCTCTATGAGTACCGCAAGGGATGAAACACGCGATGGATTCTACATGGAAGACGGGGATCCCTCTGTGGTTCAGCTGCTTCATGAGAGAACATTTGCCTTTTCTTTCTGGCCTAAGGTTGGTTAGGAGTAGAAAGACATGTGTCTCTTAATTTAAGTAAAATATGGGAAATGTGCTTGTAAAGTAACAGGGAGCTTTGTGTGATACTGCACTTCTGGCAGGCCAGGAGACCTTTTTCTATGAATGATTTGTGCACTTTTGTCTTCAAGCTCATACAAACTAACAGTGGAAATGAAAGAAATTGCTTTTGTTGTAAAATAGTATCATTTAGTAAAACAATGGACTGCTAGCAGACATGAGTTCTGCATAGGGTCCATAACTCTGTCAGCAGAGTCCCACCTCTCGCACCACTGTACAGTTTTGAATTAGGAATTTTGCCTGCAGAGCAATCTGCAGAATTAAGAGCAGAGACTTTCAAAGATCACCTTTTTATTTTGGAGTGAGGAGATTGTAGGGAAGAGTTTTGGTGACCTACATGATCTAAGCCATTATGTAATGTTGACAGATGTAATTGTATTAAGGTATCCTGCAAACATAAGCAACAGTTTTAGATAGGATAAAGCTGTATCTTATTTTGGTAACAATGCAGAAAATTATATAAGATAAAATGTTTTTAAAAATACAAAACCATAACCTTGTAATAAATCCATACTTAATTTAGTACTCTCCTTTGCGGTAAGGGGAGAGAGAAAAATAAAGTAGTAATAGTCTTAAGCTTACTAATCATCATAACAGGGCCATCTGGTTGGGGCAGGAGGGGGAAGGGGATAGCAGGGCAGGAGGACCTTGCTCTTAATAGGCTTATTTCTGGGGAAAGCAAGCAGTCTGTTGCAGCTGCTGAGATTTGCTAGTGGCTTTTGCACTGTTTTGCTGTTCAGGAAGCTCACTGATGCTCATATTCCCTAACCAGCAGTATTTCTCAGAGTTCCAAAGTTTCTACTACTTCAGGCAGGCTAGTGTAGAATATGCTTGAATACTGAAATGGAAAAAAATCGAATAATGCTCATCTTCTCTGCTTTCAGCAAGTATTTTGGAAACATAGGCTAAAATCTTATTCCAGTGTGAAAGTAGAACAGAAGATCCTTCTTCTGCATAGGTTGAGCATAAGTAGACTAATAAACATAATTAGAGATTTTTAGTGTACACGCTTCAGTGAAATTTGAAGTGATAATGGGCGTGGAATGAAAATTGACATTCATTAGATGTCCCTAGGTTGGTGCCCGTTTCATAATGTTGAACTTTATTAATAGTGACGCTAATGAGGATCCACTTCCTAGGACAGAATTGCAGATCCAGCCTCTTGGATCTTGAGAACTGCAGCTTTAAGATACTGATTGCCGATGTGATTATTTTCCCTTCCTAACTGTTGATTTTGCTAACTACTGAAGTTCTGTAAAGCAACAGTGAGTTTCTATTAAATTTTTCAATTAGTACATTGTCATACAGAAAACTTGGTCTGTCTTTTCTCCTTCCTCTCACAATATAAATGCAGCTTTTAAATCCTATTAAAGTTTTATTCTACAGAATTGTGTTAGCTTCTTGCCAGATGATCAGTTTATCCTAGCATGCAAGAACAGTTGTTTCTGAATGTCTTCCTTAAGCTCTGGAAACTGGACTGTGTCATAAGACTAGTTTGAGTTTAAAAGGTGATGTTTACACTGCAGGTTCATTACACACTTTTTCTTTATGCAGGACCGAGTAATGATCAACCGATTAGACAACATCTGTGAAGCAGTGCTGAAAGGGAAGTGGCCAGTAAATAGGCGCCAGATGTTCGATTTCCAGGGGCTCATACCTGGGTACACTCCAACAGCTGTGGACAGCCCTCTACAAAAAAGGAGCTTTGCAGAGCTCTCCATGGTTGGTCAAGCCAGCGTCAGTGGCAGTGAAGATCTCACTGCTTCTCCTCAGTTATCAAAGGCAAGGCTGCAGCATTCTCTTTTTTACATGAAACATTTTATCTTGCATGAGCTTCTCTTGCGTAATAGAAAATAAACCAGCATGAATAAAATAGGAAAAACATAAAAGTGTTTCTTTGAATAAAATGAAGGCTTTGTTTTCAGAGTTATATGTTTGGTGTTTTATTTTAAATTCAGCATAGCAAGCAGAGCTTTGCTAATATTTGAAACTGCTCATTTTTTTATTAGGAAGATGCACTCAATTTATCAGTCCCACGTCAGAGGAGGAGGAGACGAAGAAAGATTGAAATTGAGGCTGAGAGAGCTGCCAAGAGGAGAAATCTTATGGAAATGGTTGCCCAGTTACGTGAGTCTCAGGTGGTCTCAGAAAATGGACAAGAAAAGGTTGTAGATTTATCAAAGGCCTCACGAGAGGCAACAAGTTCTACCTCAAATTTTTCATCTGTTACTTCAAAGTTTATCTTGCCTAATGTCTCCACACCCGTGTCTGATGCCTTTAAAACTCAAATGGACCTCCTGCAAGCAGGTCTTTCACGCACACCCACAAGGCATCTACTAAATGGCTCTTTAATAGATGGAGAACCACCCATGAAGAGGAGGAGAGGAAGGAGGAAAAATGTAGAAGGGCTTGATCTGTTATTTATGAGCAACAAACGGACATCGTTGACTGTAGTAAGAATACAACCTTTCTCCTTTTTGTCTCATTTGTTCTTCTGTCTGTGGTACTTCCTGAATGTGTTTTAAGTCTTATTGTACTCTGCCTAAACACAGTTTTTGCCCAACCAGGTTTGTCTTTGTTTAGAGCTGTTAATTCTTTTTAAACCAAACAAAATGTGCACATCAAGATTTTACTCTAGCAAATTGTAGCTGAGTTTTTAGGCAGTTTGTAGTTTCAAAATTACTTGCTTTTTTTTTTTTTTTTTTTACAAAATATATTTCTAACAACATCGTTTTGAGGCTTAAGTATGTCTTTCTTCATGTGATGAAAAGGGAGGGTCTTGGAAAATCTTGGAGGACATTTACTGGAAATGCAAAAAAATGTTCTTTATTGTTCAAGAATGCTAACTTTGCAAAATTCCCTAATGCACTGATACTACTTTATGTAATATGAGCATTTAAAACCCTTTAACTCTTGTTATGCAAAAGCTTGAACATTTCACTTCAGTCAGTCCCTGAAATTATTTCTTCAGCTGTTCCTGTGAAGGGAAGACTAATACAGATATGATTGTTTTCAGGAGGATGCAGAAGTGACCAAAGCTTTTGAAGAAGATATGGAAGCTCTACCAGCAAGGAACATTCCATCTCCTGGTCAATTAGACCCAGACACTCGCATCCCTGTAATCAATCTAGAGGATGGGACGAGGCTGGTGGGAGAGGATGCCCCAAAAAACAAGGATCTAGTTGAATGGCTTAAACTGCATCCTACTTACACTGTAGATATGCCAAGTTATGTACCAGTAAGTATATGATTCTAGAAGTATTTTGTATTGTATTAATATATAAGTTAGTTTTACAGACATCAGACTGAATTTCCTCACACTGGGCAAAGTCATTCGATTTTGTAGCTTGGTTTTCAACAAAAGTTTTCTCTTTATCCAACTTTCCTATTTTATCCACAGCCAAGTGACATTGGGATGTTTGATTCGCTTTTCCTTTCTTAATATTTTTATATAACAGCATGCTAGAACACTATTTGTCAAGTTCTGCAGAATTTCTTCATCTTATGCAAAAAAAATTTCTTCTCACATAATCTGAAAGTAATTGATTCCTTCTTAAAATTGTTTTGAGAGGGGGTACCATTATTGGTGATTTTTGTCAAGAAATGAAAAGCTAAAAAGCAATAAATTTCTCTTCTTTCCAGAAGAGTGCAGATGTGCTGTTTTCCCCATTTCAGAAGCCGAAACAAAAACGACACAGATGTCGAAACCCTAATAAACTGGATATAAACACCTTGACAGGAGAAGAAAGGGTACCTGTTGTAAATAAACGAAATGGAAAGAAGGTAAAAAAAAAGTTACTTCAGGCAACGTCTTTAATAATGACATTGCATGTGGAAAGCAGATTTTCTACTCCAAGCTTTCTCTTTAAAAGTTTAATAATTTGGCACCAGCAGTCTTTCTTACTGGACTGTGCCACCTGGTTTCTTTAATTCCTTCTTTGGTGTTCTGATATGTTCATATTAATCACCTGAGTGAATAACTCTCCCTTTTTGAACCTATATAGCACATTCTGTCCTTAGATACAAATTTTATTACCAGACCTGCCTAAGCTGCAGCACTCTGCTGTGTTTTTAAAACATGATTTTGTCAATTCAGGCATCACTAGCTGGTTTCCATGTAGTTTTCCACAGTAAACTGAAAGTTTTTGCTGCCATCCTTCAGAGATGAAAGTGTGCAGATAAAAAATGTCCATATAAGTAGTTGTTTAGTTTTGTTGTTGGGTTTTTGCTAAAGTCATAACCTTGTCTTTTGCATTAGATGGGTGGAGCTATGGCCCCTCCAATGAAGGACTTGCCAAGATGGCTGGAAGAAAATCCTGAGTTTGCTGTTGCTCCAGATTGGACTGACATTGTTAAACAGTCTGTAAGCGAAACTCTTTTTCCATGCTTCACTGTAGGTTATAGCACAGAAAAGTTGAAGGCTGTGTAAATTGATTATTAAGTCTTTATCTCATAGCTGGTTTTGAGAAAATTGTGGTGTCTGTGTAGGAGTTACCCCACTCAGGGAGGGGAGAGGTGGGTGGTAGAGGAGGCTGCTTCAGAATGGGATTGAAATACACTCAAAAAACCAGCTACAGTTAAGGCAGCCTTCAGCATTTGTTTTGCATTATTTTTTCTTATAAGTAATAATCCTTAAAAAGCATAGGTATTTGTACATTAGGAACTAGTAAGAAAATATTTGTCTTAATTATTATAGAAAAACACTTCATTGTCTCGGTAACAGGCAGCATCAAAGGAATAGGTTTTCTGCCTTTATATTACTACACTGAAATTTAGTACAAATTATTAAGATATAAACCTGTAGCTGCAGCGTATCAGGGTGCGGTTTTTAAATGAAGTTACAGAGTTTTCAGCATGTATTGTTTTACTGTTGTGTTTAAATATAAAAAAATCTGTTATCTTGATTTCTTCAGCTTTCCTTACTTGTTCTACTGCCATTCACTATAGTACTAAGCTATATTGCCAGGGTGAAAAAAAACACTTTTGGAGTATGCTGAAATCCCTTCTGTTTCTTCTATCATCATCAGTTAACTGCTGAAAGCTAAAAAAGCTAATCGAGAATAAAGCTTGGTTTTTTGCATTCCCTTTTTAGGGTTTTGTTCCAGAGTCCATGTTTGACCGTCTTCTCACTGGACCTGTTGTGAGGGAGGAAGGAGCAAGCAGAAGAGGAAGAAGGCCAAAAAGTGAAATTGCCAAAGCAGCTGCAGCAGCTGCTGCTGTAGCATCAACTTCGGGAATCAACCCACTACTAATGAACAGTCTGTTTGCTGGAATGGACCTCACAAGCCTGCAGAACCTACAGAACCTTCAGTCTCTCCAGCTCGCAGGCCTCATGGGCTTTCCACCAGGGCTAGCAACAGCTGCTGCTGCTGGGGGGGATGCTAAAAATCCGGCTGCCATGTTGCCTCTGATGTTGCCAGGGATGGCAGGATTGCCCAATATGTTTGGACTAAGCGGATTGTTGAATAACCCGATAACGGCTACTACTGGAAATGCCACTACTGCTTCCGGTCAAGGAGAGACTGAGGATGGCGCTTCAAAAGCTGAAGAGAAGAAAAATGAGAATGAAGAGGAGAACAAAGACTCTGAGAAAAGCACAGACACTGTTTCTGCTACTGACTCTGCGAATGGATCTGTCAGTGCTGCTACTGCGGCGACTACCGCCACTGCCACCACTACCACCACCACCAACACTGGATTGCCCACAAACCCTCTGGCCTTCAATCCTTTCCTGCTGTCTACCATGGCTCCTGGCCTCTTCTATCCATCTATGTTTCTACCTCCAGGACTGGGAGGATTGACTCTGCCCGGTTTCCCAGCACTAGCAGGACTTCAGAATGCAGTGGGCTCCAATGAAGAGAAGGCTACTGACAAAACTGAAGGAGCTGCCTTTAAAGATGAAGAAAATCTCGAAGGCAGTGATGCAGAGGAGAGCCTTGATAAAACTGCAGATTCCTCCGTTTTAGAAGATGAAATAGCACAGGGTGAAGAATTAGACTCACTTGATGGGGGGGAAGAAATAGAAAACAATGAAAATGATTAATAACCAGTACCAGTTACAGTTAAAGTGTTTTAAACTTTTGACAAGTGGTAGTCCTACTGTTTACACTCACAGTTAATGTCCATACTTAGTTTTTATAAGCTGTTCTGTAACATAGTGTAGCAAAAAAAAGTTCAAGTCATGTTATACAGATGTGTCAAAAGGTATCTTGGTCATTAAGTATTGTGCAGTGCATTATTTATTATCCCTAGGAGAGATGAAATTTGAGAGGTGATCATGTCTTTTTAAGGAAATTGACATAATGCTCTGCTTTTTTTTTTTCTTTTGGTACCATTGGTATTATGAATTAAGCAGCAATTTGTAATCAAGTGGCACTAATAGAAGGATGTGCTGCTTAAAGGAAGGATGAAGTTATATATTTAATTTTTAAAATTTTTTTTCTTTTT